>CM059998.1:7801662-7851284 GCA_030463065.1 Aphidoletes aphidimyza | reverse complement strand
AAAAGAAAACACGAGTTGTTTACGCTCGAACACTCTGGAGCAGACTGAGTACTTTTTATTTATTACAATTGCATTTATAAGGTGTACGTATAGAATGACAATTTCAATTAGTACTTATATTCCAACAAAAACTTCATTTCATCAAGCAGTATACAAAGTTGAAAGAGAATACCGTCACATGCAACACCGCAAATGATCCATTGCCCTCAGTATCATCGAATGCATATGGAATGCAATTTTCAACTGATGGCAAACTCCACAGAAATTAAAATTGTGCCATTGTATATGCATATAGTCAAAAACTGTACCAATAAATATAAATAAATTCAGTGAGTGACGAAATGAATGAATATAATAGTGATCATTAGACTATGTCAAAAATGTACTGCTCCAATCGATTGATATCGACGAAAAAAGAAAAAGAACGTAAAATGTTTCGGATGTGGGGGACCACATTACCGAAACAAGTGTCCCAAGAAAAATAAATCTGAAGCTGGTGATTTCGTTCTCTATAGTGCCTTGGCAACGAAAAGTGAGAATTAGTGTGATGTACAACACTGGTACATAGATAGTGGTGCAACAATTGTTGCCCATCAGACGCAAAATTAAGTGCCCATCAGACGTCGCTTATGGTGCGAAGGGTTTTCCACCATTCATACCAAGTCATGCCGCTGTCACGTTCAATGTAAGATTACTTAAAGTAAAGTAATTATGGCGTTGTAATTTAAATGAAATCAAATTAAAAAAATTTAATTTTTCAGTTAAGGGTTTATCATTTTTATCGAAAAAATATCACTGAACGTTGTTCATCGTGATATTAATTTTTTCAAATTATTGACTACTAAACTAGTTTCAAACTACGCTTTTAAAATAAAATTTCAATTTTTACTCTTCTGCAAACCGAAGGTTAAGGGGAAGTATTGCAATCGGCCAAAATTTTGAAATTGCTAAAAATCGGTTTTCTATCCATTTACAGACTATTTAAGCACGAAAAAATGGTTTTTGACCGACCGAACATGGAATTTTCGAATATTTAAATTTCGAACCGATAAAAAACAAACTTGAACGAACAATAATAATTGATGCGGAAAAGTATGGCAAGTGTACGCGTGCTTTTTATTTTTTCTATGATTTGATTTGAATTTCTAATTGAAATCAACAAACATATGTTTGTCAATTGATTTGATTTGAAATATTTTAAATCAAATCAAAAAAATGATCAATTGATTTCAAATCTGCAAACCCTGCCAAATAATGTATATTACTTAAAAGCGATCGAATTTTAATTAATCTACTTTTTAGCATTCACATCACCTGTTTTCAGGCCTGCAAGCGGGCCTATTTCCAGGCCTGAAAGCGGGCCTAAAAGCGGGTCTGCTATGATGCTTGCAAACCCACATTTCACCCCCTTTCATGCCTGTAAGTGGGCCCTACATTTCACCCGCTTTCAGGCCCGAAAGCATGTCAAACAAGGTGAAAAGTAGGCCTAAAAGCGGGTGAAATCGTTACATTTTTGGGCCTGAAAGCCGCTCAAATCGTTACATAAATGTTTTTTGAGAAAGCATGACCTTTATCGATATGAATTTGGACAATAAGAAAAAGCAAATAGTCGGTGAGGTAAAGGTCGCGAACAATCAAAAAATCAAAATTAATAATGTTGGAGATTTAATGTGCAAATTAAATGACAAATCGGACACTGTGATTTTGAAAACGTTCAGTATATTCCAGAGTTATGTGTGAATCTTTTATCCGTTGGTCAAATGGCTAAAAATGGAAACACAACGGTTCTTGATAAAAACGGTTGCAGAATTCATAACAATAATAAACAGTTAATTGCAACGGGAACGCATTGAAATCGTTGTTGAATGTGCAACCTGATGCTAATTTAAAAGGTGATGTTTGCATAAAAGGCAAACAAGCTAGAAATCCGTTCAACGAAACTGGTACACGGGTAACAAAAATTCTTGAAATTGTTCATTCAGATGTAGCTGATTCGCCCGTGCGTTCTTATTCGGATATATCAACGGATGCAATTTTCAACTGAGGTCAACACCACAGAAATTAAAATTGTGCCATTGTAATTGTAATGACACTGTAACATCAACAAAAACATATTATCTGATTTAACTAATGTTCAAGACAACAATTATTTTTGGAATAAAACAATAATTATTGTCAAAAAATTCGAAATTGATCGTTTTTTATTCAATTCAAATATTTTTCAGAACATTTATTTTTCAGATAGTTCAGTTGACTTTGCAACTTATATATATATACTATAATAGGTAAGTATCATTCTTTATAAAAGGTAAGTATTTTCTTGTGGAATGATTAACAAAAATCCTTCTTTATATCACTACGAATTTTCATGATCAAGATCCCCAACACAAGGAATGCCCAGCATGTTTAGACCGGCATTCTTATGCTTTTCACATGTACATTGACCCCAAAATGTATCATGCCATTGATTTTGCTCGATAATTTCACGCTGATCAGTTTTTTTTCAATAGAATTCGCAGAGCACTATGTTGGAATTTAATTTTCAAAATATTCTCCATTATGTCAACTTTTTTTGATTCCCAATCGGATCTCAATGTGATCGACGTCCAACCGATTTAGCACTCGATGGTGTGATCGTTTTGAGAATTGTTTCCTTGTCCATCTTGTTGACACATTTGGCTGCTTGAAATGCGTGTTCCACTGTGGGATATTTTGCTCCGTCGCAAACGATTTCAAGTGGATGAAAATAGTTTTCGTTGCGAAACACAGTAATTTTCTGTAAATAAAATAGTTGTATCGTAGAAAGTCAACATAATTTATTATATTTTGTCGTCTGATTTTCACCTACCTCAGACATTTTCGAATGTTCTGAATATTTAAACATATCGAAAAATACAGATAATTCTGGTGGGGACTTGCCATCCCCATGTTGTTTATGTACATTTATATGCGGCTCTTTAAATACGTTCGACAACGACACCATCTCAATGCAAATTTCTTCCTGCTATTGAAATGCACAGTGAAAAAAATCCAAGATGGCGTCTTGAATTTCATTCACTGTGTATTTCAATGATACTGAACAATTGGCAGTGAGATGTCGCTTCTGTGCAGTGTTCAAAGATATAACATAGTGACGGGACTTGCTCATTTTTTTAGGACTGCTTTCACGATGAACGTTGAATCAAAACTAACCAAACAAAATATTATAAATCTTCGTAGTGAGGAATGAAATTCAATTTGATGAAAGATGATTATCAACTTCATCGGTTCCTCGTTCTTGGGGCAACACTGACAGCAGTTTTGTTAGTTCATACTTGTTATCCACATCCGACACATTCAAAGGGTTTTCGTGATTGCACGAGAATGGGCATCTGGGTTTGTATTTATCGTTAAAATGATCAATAACGGGGTCGTTGCCGCTGGAATCGAACGATTGGAAGTATTGCCAACGATGCTGGAACCAAAAACCCCAGGCAACTACAGAAAGGGCACAATTGTTGTGCCATTAACAACAACACATACCATCGTGTTTTCTTCACAACTTATGTTTAAACGTGCATACAATGCTTTAGATGCAAAGTTAAAGTTTAGCCTCGTGAAATATGGTGACGAAAAAGACCATCTATTATTCTACGAAGAAGAAACGAATTTTCTATTCAGAAACGAATTATCAGAGTACACTTAAACTACGAACATTGGTTAGTAAAAAATAATAATTTTCATTCGTTATAGCCAATAATATAGCACCTTAGAAACCGTTGGAAAGGTATTTAGATTCTAATCAATTTTGGTGCATAATATGTGCAAATTGCACGATCCGTTCCAAAGTTATTGATGAAAGAGTGGATGGGTGTCTGCCAACAAATTGAAGTTTTGTCACAAATTTTCAACTTTGAGACTTCATTTCACCCATATCCCTATGCCCATGAACATTTCCACTTCGCACTTGACTTTTGATGAGTTTACAAAAATGTTCATAAAACTATCGTTTTTAGCTCAATCTTCATTTTAAAACACTCAATATGTTTGTAATAGATTGAACTCGGATCCTAAAAAAAGAAGTATGGACTTTGAAAAAGATTTCTGGGTCAAACGAAGTCTCAAAGTCGAACATTTGTGACAAAATTTCAATTTTTCAATCCACTCTTTCGTCAATAACTTTGGAACGGCTCAACCAATTTGGACGTATTAGGCACGAAAATTGATAAGAATCTAAATACCTTTCCAACGCGTATTCATTGAACATGATGTGATACGTAGTTTTGCAGATGCATGCGAAAATGTTCGACTTATCGGGCCAAAAAATAGTGAAAATCGACTTTGGTCGATTCCAAATCCTTTGGAATGAGAAAATTTCTTGAATTCATATGAAATTTCAAAAACTGCACAAAAACTGATAAATCCCTTTCATATTCGTACGATATTTGACAAACTTACGCGTTGACATATTTTCAATGTGGAACAAATCTTTTGAGTTGTTTTCTGCTCAAATCTTCAAATCTTTGAAGCTTTGAAACTTTAAAATAAGCGCCATCTATGAAGCTTGAACTTCCAAAATGGCTGCCAATAGTGCATATATATCTACTCACATGTAATCTACAATGGATCGAAATTACTGAACTTTTAGTGGGTAGACAAACAAGTACCGATCGACATGATGTGACTGCACGTGTATTTAAACAAAAATTAAAAACACTCATGGATTTCATGTGTAAACAGAACGTATTTGGTGCAGTACGTTGCTGGATGTATTCTGTCGAATGGCAAAAAAGAGGTTTGCCCCATGCTCACATTTTAATTTGGTTATTTGAAAAAATAAAACCCGAGGAAATTGATGACGTAATATCAGCGGAGATCCATGTGGTGCAATAAATATTTACTCACCCTGCATGAATGATGGAAAATGTTCCAAACGGTATCCAAGAGCATTAATTTCGGATACTATCACTGATCATAATGGTTTTCCGTTATATCGACGACGATCAACGGAAGATAATGGTATGTTGTCGAAAAAAATCTAACAGCTTTTGATTCAAATAAAAACTTTGAACTTTACAACAATCTGTATTGTTTTAGAAATATATTACGCGGGGGGTCCGTCAGTTGTTTTATATATTGATAATAATTCATGAAATTTCATTCGATTTTTTATGACATCTCAAATGACTCTAATACTCATCTGAAATTTCATATTCCAGCTTAATTTGGCAAAAAAAATCAACGAATAGTTCTAGCGAAGCGAAATTTCACCACCCAAAAAGAAAATTCCATTGTTTCCGCATGAGGAATTGAAACTAAAAATGGAAAATATCATGGACTTCTTCCACTGAACAGTTATCAAATGTATGTTATTTTGGTTATTTAGTTTTCCATATTCCAATGTATCGAACTATTTTTTTAGGAAAATGTTTCTCTCCGGCAATTTCAGATAGGTCGGTAATATATACAGTACAAAAATCTGCATTTAGTGATTTTCACTTTATGCAGACACACCATTTACAGCATGACTGTATATAGTGATCAAATAAAAAACCACTTGGCACGGTAAATACTCGTGCCGCAAGCGAAAACGGTACACAAAATATCTGATATGAATTTTTTGACGCGGCTAGCGAGCTGTTTTCGAAAACGCACCAAGTGGTTTTTTATTTGATATCAATCATTTTGCATAAACAACTTTTTATTAATTTGTGAAATTCTCAGTCTTAGAGTTAATGTTCTTGAAGAACAAATTCTACATCAAAAACCGATTTTACAGAGTTTTGATATCGGAGAACTATTGTTTCTCTTGAATCAGAGTATATTTAAATTAAAATTTGATGACATATTTGTTGGAAGTTCTCATGTGATAGGATGGAAAATTGAATTTTTGATCGATTTTTGTGTTTTTTTAGATTTTGAATTCAAAATCGTGAAAAGCAGACATTTTAGAGCATTTAAATCTGAAGAACTATTGTCTCCCTTGAATCAGAGTATACTATAATCACATTAAATGACATTTTTGGCGGTATTTATTATGTTATGGGATGAAAAACGGCATTTTTTGTCGATTATAGAGTGTTTTTTCTCTTCAAACCGAAATATCTCGAAAAAACGAATTTTCCCAGATATAACACATATGCACCATGATTCACACCAGTGATGGCATTTTTTCAAGTTCGAAGACCGCCCCAGATCGAAAAGTTGTAGAACAAAAAAATCTTAGTTTTACTAGCCTATTATCTCCAGAGAATATCATTGAAATAGCTCACAACTACAAACAGACAAACATAGCCCCTTTTTCCATCATATCTGGGGGGTGGGGGTAAAATTTTGTTAATGTCATGATTTCAATAATATATCTATCGTTCGATTTGTATTCAAAATTTGAACCGAACTAAAGCCTGTTGCAAGCGATTTAGATCAATTTTCGATGAAATTTTGGTCACTTTTTCAAACCTCCATATCAGGGGTCATCGGAGGTCAAATTTTGAATTTTTATATTCAAGAAAGAATCAGAGGCATCGAACAGGTAAAACTGCCACCATTAAACATTCCATATTTCGACGGCAAGTACGCAGCGTGGAGAAACTTCTATGATAACTTCAAGCAAGCAATCCACTTGAACCCAGAATTGGGTAATGTTCAAAAGATGCAATATTTAAGAGCGCATACTCGGGGCGAGGCCAACAAGATAATTAAACATTTGCAGACAATAGCGGACAATTATGAAACGGCATGGGAAATATTGAATGCCAGATACGATCATGAGAGAAAATTGGTCAGAACGTACTACGAAACAGCGCGAAACAAAAACCAATCAAATTGTTCAAACCAACGGCAGAAACACTGAGAGACTTACATGACGTATTCAATGAGACCATAGCTGGAATGAAAAAAATGGGATTCTCGACCATCGACGATCATTGGTTGGTCAATTTCATAATCGACAGACTGGACGATGAGACATTACGTGCATTCGAAAGGGCTCAAATGGAGCCAAGAATGTTCCCGAAATTAGTAACATTAATGAAATTTCCCTGGTTTAGTTTGAAATTTTTACTACAAATATGTGAAAAATGGCCGAAAAAACCTCAAATCTCCTTCCCAAATTTTGCTTACAAATATGATACGATTTATCATTTTATATATCCCATTATGAAGTAAATCGTATACGGGTGAACAGTAATCCATTAAACTTCTGATGTATGTATTGAATAGGATTTTGTATGTGCTCAAGTTTTATTGAGCGATCTTGACATGAAACCCAACAGTTGCTCTTTTAGTGATAAACGTGTAGTGGGGCTCGAAAGAAAGTTTTGGGTCGAACACGACTCCCAAATCTTTACACGAATTGACTTTAAGGAGTGACGTGAAGTTTATTTTGTAGTCGTATTGTTGAGTGTATTCAAGTGGTTTCCTTGTGAAGGTCATGGTATTACATTTATGCCGAATAAATACGTGTAAACATTTGAAAGTAAAATTTCAAATGTTGTTGATCTGGCTTATTTTGTTTGTTCGGTGTAACTCAAATAAACAAAACAATTAATAAAACTCAAACAATCGAAGTAGCTTAATATGAAATGAGCCATTAAAAACTGAGAGACGTTGTGACATTTTGTGAACACATTTTGTGTCTTGATTGAGACTCGAATTCTAAGAAAAATCTATTCACTGAGTGTGTGCAGTCGATTTAGTGCCAATATTGCGTTGTTATTTTTGCTTTCGTGTTGCAACCAACACATTTAAACGGCTACAGCGTCTTTGTGAAAAAGTGCACAAGTGCAACGTGTGCCAAACGAGCGAAACAGAGACAATCGGATCAACGTGGTTTGCTGTATGTTTATTTGCATTGGCTCAAAGGCGGTGGCACCACTTATGTTGGCTTGGAATCGTGGTGTGATACACCATTCAATCGTTCGCTAGCTTTCAACAAGTAAGACCAACAATTTTTGTGTTCCTGACAAATGTGAAAAACCGAAATATTTTTCAGCGGTGGAAACACGCAATTGGTAAAGTGGTTAGTTTTGACATTTATTTTAAAGTAAAACAAGGGTTTTTTACTAGAAATGTTGAATTGTTTGAATGGTGAAATGCATTTTTGGCGAGTTTTTTTTATCGATTTCTTTGAATTCAACCGCAAACCACGTATTAGTGAAACATTTTCTTTTGCTTGCTATTAACGTTAAATAAAATTCAAAGGCAGAGGAAAGAGGCTAATTTCAATGAGCTCATTTTCGAAACACCGAATCAAACAATAGATTGTTTCAGTGGAATTCATTTTTTTTTAATCTTCACTAAACTGTTGAATTTTATTGTGTAAAGGAATGGCACCGAAGGAAACTGAAGAAGAGGATGCACCGGACAATAAAGCAACCATCACCACCAGAAATACCGGACTTCGAAAACTAATTCGTCCTTTTTATCGTAATACAATTATTGATGCCATTACCAACAAGAGTTTGGAAGCCACAAAAATGTGTTTCCTTGCTTCGCATTTGTTCCTGTATAAAATTCAAAGAGCCTTTGACGACAATCACATGGAGTTTTTCAACCAAGATGGGGAGAAAATAATTCGTGAATGCTTTTATGAAGTGCTGAAAAAAAAATGCAAGAACCAAGATGCCCGCGGATTTCGTTGATTTTGTTGAAAATTTGGATGAAGAAAATCAATTTATTTGGCCAGATAACAATTACTTTGGAAATGCCACTGGAGATTTAGCCGACATATACACCACAAACGTAAAAACCAATCTGTACACTCACCGAAAAAAACGACTTATTCAATTTTTGAAGATGAAAGTGTATGAAGTAAAATGTCGTAAATATCTTACTCGATTGAGAAAAGGGCAGAGTCTTGTCGGTCAGAGTAACTTTATTGTACTGAGCTCATACATAAACTTTTACGAATATATACTAAATTCTTGCGGAAATGTTATATAAACAGGGAAATGAATAAATACAATTTGCTTATAATAATTTGACAAATTTAAAAATAGGAAGTTCAGAAAAGTATAACATTAATTTAGGTTGTTGATGTGTCATCATCAACATGTGAAGTGGAATTTTTATTTCGTAGAGAATCTGGTCATCCAATGTACGTGTTTGAACCCTCATTACGGAGTACAATTCATCTATTTTATTTGGAATACTTAATTGTGATGATAACCGTCTTTGAATCAACGCCATTTGTTCATTGATTTCTTCAGGTGGAAATATTATTGGATTTATTTTGCCATGATGAGCGTCAAAAATCGTATCTATCAAATTATTTTGGATTGTTTCGGAACGTGTCATTGATAATATTGCATGAAGAGCGATGTCCACAAATAATTGGTGTCGTTTTTGCTCCAAAATGTTTTGGCTATCGGCCTTGTATGTTTTTTTTATCGCATCCAAATTGCGTTCAATAGTCAACCCAGTCTTATGATATATGGGAGGCATTAGTCAAAGAAGCCCCACTCATTGGTGGCGACATCTCTGGGTGTGTGCTTTGTGCACATGCTTTTTCGAACAAACAGCCCAAATATATTTGATATATTAGAGAATATGGGAGAATATTTCCTACTAAACATTCTCCCATATTCTCCCGCGAGGAAAAAATACAGAAATTACTCTTCCGGAGGAATAAAATGTGACCCTTCGTATTTACTGAGTACACCTTAAACGAAAACTAAACGACACTACATATGAAATTAATGTTTCAAAAAAAACTGGTGGTTATTTCCAAAAAATGACATATTTGAATAATGAAAGATTTGAATTGAATAAAGATAAAATTGGAAATTGATTTCGATGTGTTGGATTTTTGTGAATTGATTCAAAATGCCAGAATGTTTCTTATGTTTAAAATAAAACGAAAATCCCGATCAAATTGAAATCGATAAATGATGTTTTGTTGTTCTTGCTGATGCCTTAATTAAGTGGCTGTGTTTGGTCAAACTTTAACTGCTTGCTGCTTTAATCTACAAACTTGGGCTACAAAGTGCCTAATTCAATCCTATGAATATCTATGGTAGTTATTCTATTTTGCCTAAAATTCTAACGTTATTTACACGAATTTACGTGTATTTAATTACATTGTTCGCATATTAAAGTTAGAAAGTTATATAATTTATATAAGGTCAATGAGTGCATGCACACATTTTGTATGCTGCCTAACGGTACAGTTTTTTTATTCAGTCACTCCAATGTTTTTTGTTCACTCAAACCGAAAAATGTCGTACGTATTTTGTGGAAAAATCAGCACTTGAAAAACTTTCACACTTGAAAAAACAAATCACACATACTTATATGCGTGTATGTCGTTTATCGTTCAATTCTCATAAATAAATTGAAACCTTAGCATTGCCCTCCCAAATACTCGCCGATTGTGATTGTGAGCTGGTTGATTTCGATGTAAATGGAGACCATGGAGACGATTGCTGTGTTGAAATGACAAAAAAAACATACATTGAAAAAATTGCCAACAAAATTCACAAAATTGTACACTCATAATAAAAGTGTGGTTATATTATTGAAAAATGCCAATAGTACGGCGGTTAATTGACATTTGTCAATAAACCAGCATCGTTTATTTACTATTCTCAATTTTTCAATAGATGGCACTTTTCAACTGATTATTGCAAACTGGTCAATAAAATCAGCTGAATTATTGGCAAATGTCAAAAAAAATGTCATATTGTTGTTGTAGCGCATGACATGCGATTCGATGTAAAAGTGTTAATCACGTTAATAAATCAAGAAAAGTTTCATTAATAATAATAAATCAAAAAAAAATTCACCACGGAAAAATGATGATTATTACTCAAAACTGGATCAATCGGGAAGTTACTATTGTGTTGGATTAGATGATTTGATATGTAAAGCGGACAAAATTCTAAAATCGCAACAATATGAAGAAAAATTAATTACCGATTGGGGAAAATTCAATACTGAAAAGACAGTGAATTACAGTAACGAATTATACACGAATGTCACTCTTAAAGTTTCCCAGGTAGTTAATACTGCAACTGATGAGTTATATAATAAAGTGACAAATAATATAACTGAAAAAGTGGATTCCAGATTTACAGATATAAAAAAAGTTATTGAAAAAAATGGAAACTTAGTTACAAAAAACGTGAATGAACATACCGACGAAAAAGCCAAGGACTTGCGACAGTTAGCAAAAGAATTGAATGAGAACACCAAAAGGAACATCGAATCAAAATTCGATATTTTAGCAGTCCAAATTGATGGTGTAAAGACTAATTCGGACAACATAGTCCGAAAAATATTCACGGAAATAGACGAGATTAATTTGCCGTCATTTTCAAAAGACATCACGGACGAATGTGCCGCATCATCGAACAAAGCAAAAACCGAACTCGAAGAAAAAATCAGAATCGTTCATCTATCCACGAAAGTGATAGGCGAATCTCTTCAAACAGTGACCGGCGAAATAAAATCACTAATTACTGACACTGAAAGGAATTTCAGTTTTATCATAAAACAAATCGCGGAATTAGCTGATAAAATCAAAGCCATCAAGAGCAAAAATTGAGTATTTGCTATAAAAAACAAGGTAAGAAAAGATATTGCCGATATTCATTTGAGCCCGAAAAGAAAACTGACAATTGTAATTTTTTTTATTGAAAAATTCCATCATAATGAAGAAAATATTAAATGAAAATTAATGAATTTTGTTTTTTTTTTCAGGCGTGGAAACTATTATCAACTTAAAAAAAAAATCTGAATCACTTGACAATGCTTCCCAAATAAAATTATTGTACAAAAATTCATTTGATTCTTATCAACTACTAGGATTTTTTGCCTCACACTTGTTGCCTTTTAGTATACTCTGAATCCAAGGCAAGAAACTGGCTACACGTGTATAAACGGCAGGAACTCCAATAGTACCGCATCGAGTACCACTAGAAAGCACAAATAAATGTCAACATTAATTATCTAATAATATTTTAAATGGAATGATTATAAGAAAACTTACAATGAATATATCCCAACTAATTCCATGCTACCGTCTTTCGTTTCAATGAATATCTGGTCATTTTCCAACTTAAATGCGAATAAATGATTAAAAATATAAAGAATATTGTTTACTCTTCTTTATGAAAATAATTTACATCACGAATACAAGCATAGCGGACTCCATTTTCGTACTCTCCTGCACATATCATTTTGTTAGTAAGTTTTTTTGAATAATGTGGTATTTTCGCGCAGTCTTCATTCGTCCAAATTGGAACGTGAATTTCTTGTGATTTAAGGATTCTCTTATATTGGGTTTCTTAACCATTTCAATTTGGAGTTATGAATGTAATTAATGTTCTCTTTATTCGTACGTACTTATATACTAATTAGATGCGTTTGCGCAGGTGCGCTTGTTCAAGTGCGTCGGTGCGCATGCCGACCGCACTACACCTCCCCTTTTTTGGGAATAGATCGTACATGGCAAATTTTATCAGTTGAAGTTAGCTACTCTTCTCTCCTTTTCTTTTGTGGAGGTTAAAAATTTGGTTTGTAGGATCTATGAATGACTTAATGATAAAACTCCGGGTTTTTATGATATTTTTCTATTTTTCTTTGATTTTGTTTTGGTTTTTTAATTTTTTTTTTTTTTTTAAATTTATAACTAGTATTTTACGACTCTATTTTTATGTATTTTGTAGGCCCTGCCATTGAGGTTGACAATTACATTCTCGTTTTCGACGTTTATTATTTCGAATGGCCCGTTGTATATGTTTTTGAATTTCTCATAGGGCTCGTTTTTTATTTTAACCCTATCTCCTACACTGAAATCTACAACATTTGTGTTCTTGTCAAAATACAACTTATTTCTATTCTTAATTTTTTCAATGATTGCTCGTGTCTCTAAGTGAGCCTTTTGTAATCTATACTTTATTTCACTTACTATATTATCAATATTATAAATCGGATCTATCTTATTTCCTAAAATTTCTTCATTTAAATTGGCTTCGTTGCCGTAAATCAATTCAAATGGGCTATATTTGAAATCATTCGACGTATTCGGTGTTGTATTGTAGCAAAAACAAAAGTAATTTGCATATCTGTCCCAATCTGATAGATTACCGTTTAGATACGCACGCAAATATTCATTCAATATGCGGTGACTACGCTCAATTGAACCTAATGTCTCATGATGGTATGCTGTGGACTTTAAATGTGTTACCTTGAGTAACTTGCATAATTCAGAAATCATTTCATTGACGTACTCAGTACCCAAATCGGTCTTTATTGCTTTCATCGGCCCATATCTTAAGACATACTCCTCAAATATGGCTCTGGCCGTGGTTTTTGCCGATTTGTCGACAACTGGTATGATTACCAAGAATTTACTCAATTCATCTATCAAAGTTATCGCATATTGGAATCCCGCATTGGATTTTTGCATGGGTCCAATTGTATCGATCTGGATTAAATCAAATGGTTTTAATGGTGTCTCAGTTAGGGCTAATTCTTGTTTGGTTTTCTGATTTGGCTTTGTTAGCTTACAAACGTGACAATTTTTTACGTATTTAGCCACATCTTTTGTCATTTTTGGCCAATAGTATAAGCTACGCAATTTCGCATATAATCGCTTTTGACCGCAATGTCCTCCATAGAGTTCATCGCCGTGGAATTTCTTTAAAATTTCCAATTTTTCGTCCGTGGATGATATCTTTTTTGGTCTTTTGATCAAAATTATTTCGATATTTTTTAGATTTTCGTTACAAGACTGCTTGAATTCGTTGACGTTGCAAAAGTCAAACATTTTATCGTACAATGGCCATTGTATTTTGGATATTCCATATGCGCAAGATAAGCCATCAAGCTTCGAAAGTAAACTCTTTACAGTGATTATTTCGTTATTCCTGGCATTTAATGTGCAGTCGAAAATTTTACGGTGGTTTTTATAAACACTAACCGTCATTTCAGTGATTTTATTCGCTTTGGAAATAATTTTTGCTAGCTTTGCGCGAATCACTTTGTGTATGAAACCGGTGTGAGTTTCCTCACAGACACGTTGTTTCATGATATCATCATTACTCTGATTCTCTTCAGTTTTGTCAGGTTCATTTTTTCTGGACATGGAACGAGTGATAGCCAAAACGTCATAATTATACATATTTTTTAAGTCCTCAATGTATATTCTCGATAATGCATCAGCCACCACGTTTGATTTGCCACTTATATGAACCACCTCAAAGTTAAATTCTTCGAGATCAAGGCGTATACGCGTCAATTTGGAAGATGGGCATTTCATTTTGTATAAGTACAAAAGTGGTTTGTGATCGCTAAAAACCGTAAATGATGTTCCATATAAATATGGTCTTAAAACCGTCAATGCAAAGTGTATGGCCAAGAGCTCTTTTTCAATAATCGGTTTGTTTAACTCCCCTTTCTTGAAAGTTCTTGATATATACGTGATTGGTTTATCGACGCCGTCGTGGTCTTGACTTAAAACTCCGGAACAGGCACCCTGGCTTGCATCTTCCGTGACCCTAAAGGGCTTTCGAAAATCGGGGTAGGCCAATACTGGTGCTGTTGTTAGTTTTAACTTCAGTGTGGTGAACGCCTCATCGCATTCCTTTGTCCACACGAATTTCTTTCTCTTTCCAGTCAATGCATTGAGTGGTTGCGCTATGCCAGAGAAATTTTTTATGAATCTTCTGTAGTAATTTGCGAATGCAACGAAACGTTTAGTTTCCTCGGCTGAAGTTGGTTTTGGGTAATTGTGTACAGCGAAAAGCTTAGTTGGATCTGGCAAAATGCCGTTTGAAGTGCATTTGTGGCCCAAAAAATATACTTCAGATCTAAAAAAATTACACTTTTCTGGATTGAGTTTTAGACAAAATTTTCGACAAGTGTCAAATACTTTTTGAAGATTGTTTATGTGTTGGTTTTCCGAAAATCCAATCACAATCAAATCATCCATGTATATGAATGCTTGTTCGGGTTTTAAGCCAGCAAAAGCTATGGTCATCATTCGAGTGAATGAAGCAGGGGCTATTGAAATACCGAATGGTAATACCTTAAATTGGTAAAAACCACTATCTGTGCTGAATGCTGTTAAATGTCTCGAATCCTTATGTAACGGAATTTGATGGTAACCCGAGTGAAGGTCCATCACTGAGAAGACTTTTGCCCGACCCAAACCGTCTAGGATTTCGTCTATGCGCGGTAGAGGATGTTTGTCGGGTATTAATTTTTTGTTTAAAAGTCTATAATCAACACAGAGACGCCACTTTGGTTTTCCATCCGTACTTTTTTTTGGAACAATTATCAACGGAGAATTATAATTTGAAGTTGAAAATTCAATGAGATTTTCTGACAACAGCTTTTGAACCTGTGAATTTATTTCGGCTTTTTGGCATTGAGGTAACCTGTAGTTTTTTACGTATACAGGTTCATTGTCTCTCAATGAAAGTTTTTGTGTGTAGAAATTGTTTGTGGTGTGCTCATCACCAGCCAAATGGAAAATATCGGCATATTTGCGGCATAATGGCAATAATTTGTCTTTTGCATGATTTGGGATTTTTGATTTGAGAGTTTTTTCGAGTAGTTTTAATCTTGAATTTTTGCTTTCACTTGAATCTTTATTGAATTTGAGTATGTGAAATTCGTTTATAGAAGAGGTGCGCAACTTATGCGTTTGAATGTACTTTAATGTATTGTTGACATTTAATACACGTATCCAAGCCTCAGGCCCATGTACCACAGTAGTTGGTACACAAACGTTTTCATCAATGTCTTGACACTCAATAATGCATGGAAATTCGTTGCTTGCAATTCGGAATAATTTAAAAGTTTCAGATCTCGGTGGCAAAACCGATACGTTTCGAATGATTTCTGTTTGAATTGGAATTTGAGCTTGTGTGACACCGGTTGGTGCAATTGTGAACAACATTTTTCCATAATCCACTATGCAATTGAATTTTTTCGTGAAGTCCTTACCCAAAATACCGTGTGATGGTATTGGAAATTGATCTGAGACAATCTGAATTTTATGTTCTATTGAAATATGTTCAAAAACAAGATTTATTTTCGCCGAACCGATTGAATTTACTCTCTCATTTGTGATACCCTTCATGCGAATTGAGTCGCTTTTGTCAATAATGATTGACTTTGAAATCATTGATTCCTTTAAAATCGATATGTGTGCTTCGGTATCTATTAAAAACAAAATATTGTGGTCAGCTGATGGACTTTGAACAGAGATAAAATCAGAGTAATCTCCCCTTTCTGCAAAATGAAAAATTTCATATTCTAATTCATTGGTAGATGAATGACATGCTCCGTTTCGTTTTGATTCCCGCCGGTCGACGGGCCGTTCAAGTTTCCCTGAACCAACCTAATAGCATGTTCATTACGATTGTCATTATTGTTGTTTCGACGAAAATTATTTCTACCATTATTTCGGTTCGAATTGTTGTTGCGTCGATTAAAGTCACTCTGACGGTTGTTATTTCTGTTGTTGTTTTGAAAATTGTTGTTTTTTGAATTGTTGAAACGACCGCCACCGTTGTGACCATTATTTTTATTGAAAGGCTTTTTCTGATTGTTTTTCTGATTCATCCGAAATGCAGAATTTTGTCTCTCCTCTTGCTCAGTAGCTGTCTCAACAATGTATTTTGAAATCACTGATTTAGGATCAGTAAATTGAGTCGATGCCAAAACGGATTTGACTATATCAGAACGCGCATTAGCTCTGCAAAGCTTGACAGTTTCTTTGACTGTCATTTCTTTTGCCTTGGCCAATGTAATGCCCTCAATTACGAGCGCTCTTTGTAAAGCTTCGGCTAATTCCTCAGCCTTTTTTGAATAATCAGAAAGATTATTTTTGTCGGCACGTAATGCCTGTAAACGACCCGATATAACATCAGAACTGTCGGGTTTTATATTTTCTCTCAATGAATTTATGATTTCATCAACGTTTGCTGGTTCTCTCGGAATATTTTCACGAGCTACACCCTCGATTTTTGAGACAACAAATTGGGTCATTAAATTTGCGTGATCCGCTCCAGCGATTGTTTTTAGAATTTTGATTGAGTCAATGAATGATTCAAGAGCCAAGGGATCTCCCGAATAATTTCGCGATATTTGATGGCCCGCGGCCCGCAAAAAATCTATTGCCGTTAAAGCCATTTCGTTGCGATTAGTTTGTCCGCTAGAATTGCTTGTGTCACTTTGACTTAAGGCTATCGTATTAGAAATTATATTAATGTTTTCGGGTTCACTTTCAGAATCACTCTCAAGACTTTTTTCATCATCACTTTCATCAACAGAATTCGTATCAGATTGGTTAGTCAAATTTCTCTGGGGTGTGCTCGGCAACTGTGTGCTACAACTTTCTATCGCTTGCTTGATATTTTCATCTATTATTTGCCTATATATATCCCCCGGCCAATCATAGGACAATTGTAATACTTTAAATGCTCGATTGACTTTAGAAATACAGTCTTTTATTCTAATATCATATCTCTTTTTATCTTCTTCTGTTGCTGTTGAATATAGAACTGATTTAGTGAAAGCATTTAACGGAGTTCTGTCCTTCATATGCGAACTATATTCAACAGGCTAAAAATGCACATGTATTTTTCATAGTTTATTCGTTTCGTCCGTTTCTGGCCATCGGGTATCTTGCCCGGAAAATACATCTATTTCGTCGCAATGCTCTCTCTTTTTTTCGCATTTTTTCGTAGAAACAATATGAAAAATAAACTTGAATACACAACACGCACAAAATTAATATTAAAATATTTTCAATCATTTTGATGAATGCACTTTTTTTTTTTTTTTCTCAAAACTTTCAATTATATTCTTCTTAATTAATTTTTTTTTATTTTAAATTAACTGATTTAATTTGTGTGATAAATTTATATAAACTTTTTGTATGACTGGCAAGTTCGCCATATATTGGGTTCTATTGACATTAATTAAAACAACCATTTCAATTTGGAGTTATGAATGTAATTAATGTTCTCTTTATTCGTACGTACTTATATACTAATTAGATGCGTTTGCGCAGGTGCGCTTGTTCAAGTGCGTCGGTGCGCATGCCGACCGCACTACACTCTGAGCTTCATCTGAATTGACCCAAGGTAAGTTATCGTATCAACCAGTGGCTGTGGCTAATTTCTCAGAATAATCAACGGATTGAGATACCGGCAAACAGATTGGTTGAATACCGAATCCGAAGGGTACTGCTTGATCTAATTGCAAAATTGCAATGTCATTATCAGGTTCTCCAAATTTATAATTCTCATGTGCATAGATAGTGAAAAGCCCTCGTTTGACAGTATTATTGGCATTGTCACCCATTCGAATTTCTATTGGTTTATCCAATTGATCACGTGCTATTTCAACTCTTGCTGCGCAAAATTGGGAAATTAACACGTGTTTGCTTGATATTAAATTTGCTTGATTGTTCTCTGATTTCCTAGTCTTTCGCAAACTATTGAAATTAAAAACCAAAATTAAAAAAAATAACTTTTCATAAGATCAAATTCCTAGTCAAATTCACGGGACAGAGTTCCGAATGATTTCAGTAATGATATAGTAATTAATGTATAAGAGAAACTTTCAACTGACTACATTTGATGCACAACATGCGATTAAATAGTTAAAATGGACGTTTTTTACCATAATCACAGGAATTATTCTTTGCCGGATAGCAATTTCCGACTCTCACAGCAGCCAACACAACAAATACGTATATAATGTTCATTTTAAATATTTCAATTTTGATGATAAAAATAATTTTATACTCTTTACTTTGACAACAGCTGAATAACTTGTGTTGATTTAGTGTATTGCATAACACTCTACGTGTTATTTATATCGTCATTTTCTCTTATCTTAAAAGTCGTTAGATTAAACACAATAGCAATACACAAAAGAAAATTCAGCAAAATATACATTTAAAAATGCATTTGACTAATTACATGTCAAAATATGCAGCATAGTCTCTCAAACCTCTAATTGTACACAAGTGAAATATCGGTTAATACCTGAGTTCTATAAAAACCATTTAAAACATCATTAATCTCGATTTTGCATTAATGCCATGTAAACATGGTTTTGCACCGTAAGATAAATGGGGGAGAAAGAGATAGAGAAAACCTGGTTTTCGACCACGCTCCTCATGAGCATACCAAATCGACATGAAGATGAGCGCAATACATTTCCTTCATTTGAATGAATTCAATGTTAACCAAGAGGTTAATTCACTCAAACTCTGTTTGATTTTTTTTTTAAAAAAGGGCATCAATTTTAGATTGTTTTCTTTATTTTCCATTGGCTTGCAATAACTTTATACACTTTAATCTAAAAAATCTGCATTGAAGATGGATAAATATGCCCTCAAGAGTCTAACGGATTGGAGTCCAGTCGAGCAAAACTTCACTGTACTTTTTACGTTCTAAAAAAAGAAAACCGAACAAAAAAAAAACTATTAAACATTTGAAGCAGTTACTTTTGAAACTTGCTTAGCAAATATATACTGTTTGTTTAAAATGTCATATCACTCTTATGCAGAGCAACATTTAATTTGTCAAAGTATTTTGCCAAGCTAAAACCAAATGATATTTTGCAAAAAAAAATCGGCACCAAATTTGCAAAATCCATTTGAGTTTTTGATTCTGGTCCAGTATAAAATTCTGACCACCAGTGGCAATTCGGGTTATAAATCACTACGACTTTCTTTCCAGCCTTATCAAGTTTACACGTCAATAAAATATACGCATTTGATGGCAATTACCTGGTGGTGGAAAGTCTTCCGGATGCAATTCAATATAGTGTCGATAAACGGCATCTCGTTCCGCAAAATAGTTCAATCGGTATTGTCTGAAGAGGTGTGCAGCAATAAAGCCCCCAACAAAGAAGATTGGATAATATGAATACCTTCAAATCAAAACAAATTCATTATCGTTCCATTTTCAAAGTAGTGAAATAAACAATTGAATCGTATATGTAAATAATAATTTGTACCAGAAATCATTGCTGAAGAAATTTGTTTTCTTGTTACTTTGAGACGAGACTTTGTGCAGTTTCTCAATTTTATTGATAAAATGCATCTATTACAAGAGTCACAAAAAGCGTCACAATTTCTTTCAACAGCACCAGTTCTACCTCAACAATGGCATAACACACCCAACTATCCAACAATGAGCTACCAGAGTAAGATTCAAATTTATCAAAGCAAGTATGCAAAGAACCGTGTGTTGGTTTGCTTTTGTTTATTCAAGGTTCACTTGAACCTGATTCTATTTGCGGAGAATTATACGAGATTTGTGTTTTAATAAATACCCATTTCAGGCAAATTAATTTAAATAATGATTTCGTTTCGTTGGGACCAACAATGATGGAAAATCCAAGATATCCTTCAACTAATTATCAGGGTAACATTGATGAAATTTGAATCGTCTTGAATTTACAGATTGAATATTACAAATCTATTCAAGGCATTTTTTTTAACCAACAGCACCGATTTACTATGACCATTCGACTCCGTCTTATGGACAAGCAATGCCAAATTATGGTTCATCATATCAGGGTTACAATGCATCCAATCACGCGTATGATTCAACGAATCATGGCTACGGATCGCATGGTTCATCAAATTATTCTCCAAATTATAACTATCCGAGAACACGTGGATATGAAACAAGACCACAAATGCCAAGAGAAACATATCCACAGCAAAGAGACATGTATCCGCAACAGAGAGAAACGCATCCACATTACTATTCGGAAAATGAAAGCAGATTTTATTTGCTCGGTGAGATGTTGATAGTTAGACCAATCAATGTGAAAAGAAGGAGTGTTGCGAAAAATCGAACTGTGTATGTATGGATGTTTTTGGTGCGATGCGCTTGTGATCTTATTACCCTTTTGTCTCAATATCGTTTATAATTATTGGCCCTTCTTATGTATTTGTTCTCTTTGACGCGAGCTGTTTTGAGTTTATTTGTGTTTGTTGTAAAGTGAAGAAAAGTGTGACATTTTTGTGTGAGCGCATTTGTGTCACAAAAGTCATAGTCATAGAACATTCTGGAGTTAACGGAAAAGCACAATGAGTACACAAAACAAAGCAATTTTTCATTTTTTCCCAAAAACAAAAAAAACAAGCGAATTTGTTAATGAATTTTATTCACTAAATTTGCCGAAAAATATTCGAAACACGACAACTCAAAGTACATTAAATAAAAACACGATTATCGAGAGCGATGAAAATTTAGTATCAGAAAATGAAAAATTGAAATCGCAATTGAAGGAAGCGCAGCAAGAAATTGCTCGTTCGATTGAAGATAACAAAAAATTTAAAAGTGATATAGTGAGTCTGAAAAAGTTATACAACGAAACGTGTCGTACGTATGTACAGAAAGACATGAGAATCAAGCTGCTGGAACAGAAAGGTGTTCAAAAAGACCACAACCTCATTTTCGATTCATATAAAAATGTTCTCGGTGAACAGGTTTTGGTGGAATTGCGTGCCCTAAAAGGAACTAAAAGGAATGATTCTACATTTATTCTAACGTGCATGCGAAAACTGTATGAAGACCCCGAAACACTGCGTTCCAAAACGGCACGTGGTACAGGCAAAGGGAAAATGCTTATCTCACTAGAAAAACGTCAGATTCTCGAAATTATTTTGTTTGAGCGCTTGACATGTGAAGGAATCAGTGATATTGAGGTCAATCAACGGTATGCTTGCCTGAACAGTTTGATTAATACATCCATCAATAATATTCGTCGACGAGTAAGTAGAGTGAATTGTAATCGTTTTACTTCTGTAATTGTATCTTTTCTGTCTCAAAGTGAACCGGTTTGTTTGTTATTATTTCAGAATGTTATCGAAAAAAATGCTGAGCCAACAATCAAAAGCAAAAAGGAAACAACGTCGAGTCCACCGCCAAGTGCGACTGAAAACAATTCGGTTATTCTTACGAATACGGTAATTAAGAAGTCATAAATAAAATAAACATTGGTATTATTTTTTTTTTATATAGGCCAGAGCACAGCCGTCAACATCAAACACGTCTGGCATAACATCTACTGGACCAATCAATGCACCATTAATTGCAGCAAATTCGATTCTGTTCTCATGCGGGGTAATACTTTTTCTTGACCTGGGTCAAGAACACATTTGTTATTAACTTTATTTGTGCTAGTGTGTTTTGAAAATGAAATAACACAAGTTTTTTTCTTCTCAGTATACACAATCTTCGAACGATGTGAGAACATTGGCTAGGAATGAGCCACCACCACTCTTAATGTACACAAGCCGAAAGTTATCATTAGAGCCTCTAGAAATTGTTAAAGTTGTTAAAACAACAAATTTAACAATTTTTCGTCCATTTTCGTAAAAACAACAATTTTTAGCCAATTTTCAATCTTCCCTAGTAAATTTAACAATTTTCGCTGTTTCAAAGACCTTTTAAATTTTTTTTTAGTTTTTTCTACTGCAAATAGGTCATTTCGGGTCGGTCGTCACAAAGTAAATGTACACTTGACTTAAGTGACCGTTGGATTATATTTCAAATCATAAACAACTCACAATTTGTGAGTCACAAATCGGAGTAACGCACAGAAGTCTCAGTGTTTTGATCACAGTAACCATTGATTGCTGTGTGTTGCTAAACACAACGAATGCGCATCGCCTCTGCTGTTCTTAATTTCTGCTTGTAAACACATTCCGTCGTCAGAGCTCGAGCGCTCCAAATAATAATCCGATAATTTATCGGCTACAAATGGTAATCCTATAAATAATTTTATCGCAAAGTAAACAAAAATTGAACAAAAATCATGGGAAAAGATACAGAGCGACTCATTGTTCGCTCGAAGCAATTAATTGGCAATAAAAATTTATTTGAGGTGCAGTCAAAAGAAAGTGAAGTTAAAATCTTCTGCAAATCATGCCAAACAAAATTCAAAGTGGATGCAGTTCATTTAAATACGCAATTCCAGTCACATTTACGTTCAGATAAGCACAAAAAATCGAGTGCTTCAACTGTTTTGCAACCGTCAATTTCAAGTGCCATTGCAGGCGCAAGTGCGAGCAATGCGAAAATGGATACTTTTGCCGTGAAAATTACGAAAGTGTTTCTCGAGGCTGGAATCCCGATATGGAAATTACGACACCCGAGCATCAAAAAGTTTTTTTTGGATGAATACAACGAATTTCTGCCCAGCGTTCACACACTTTACAGTAAACTTGATTTAATTTATCAAAGCACACTACAGAAAATCAAAGCATACATCGGGGAGCATCCAATTTATTTTATTGTCGATGAAACAACAGACAAATGCAAACGTTGTGTATTGAACGTGATGGTCGGCAAAATTGACGGAAATTTTTCAGAGCCGGTGCTACTCAGTACGATTTTCTTGGAGCAAGCAAATAACACCACAGTACAGCAAGCCGTAAATCAAGCATGCGTCACACTTTACGGCGGTGATATACCGTACGATAAAATTTGGTTTTTAATATCGGATCAAGCACCATACATGTTGAAATCTGGAAGAGGATTGAAACAATTGTTTCCCAATTTGAAGCACGTCACATGCGTTGATACATGGATTGAACAGAGTGTGTGAATTCATAAAAGACAACTATGACGACGTAAACAAACTGATTGCCAGCATGAAAGCCACACTTGTGAAATCGAATCAACGTCGTCAGATTTTTCGTGAAATATGTAAGTTGCCCCTCCCGCCGGATGTCATCGAAATTCGATGGAACAGCTGGTTAAAGGCTGCATTCTACTATGCCGAACATTTCTCTGCAATCAAAACATTTGCAAATTCATTAACCAGCAAAAAGTCGACAGCAGTGACGAAATTAAAGAAGGTAGTAGCAAAACGAAACATCGATACATCGCTTTATGAAGTGCACAAATACAAATTCTTGGCCGAAGCCATAACTCAATTGGAAAAGCATGGATTGACAGTACCGCAACAATTGGCAATTTTGACATCGCTAAAAAGTAAATTAAGCTGCGAATATTCGGAGAAGCTGGAAAGAGTGTTGGCCAAAAATCCTGACGTGAATTTTTTCGAAAACCAGCCAGCTGACATGAAAATCAAATGCGATTATGTGCCAATGGTGTCAATTTACGTAGAGCAATCATTTTCCATTTATAAATATATTTTGTCCGACAGACGTTATTCTTTGTCTGAATCAAATATCGCCAAGTTAAACTGCGTTCAGTTCAATAATTTCGTTGACGATGCCAAAGATGATTGATTTTTTTTTTCACTTTTTTCGATTAAAAATTATCTAGTTTAACAATTTTGCGTATTATTTCTACAAATTTAACAATTTTCAGGCATTTTTCTTAACAATTTCTGTAACAATTTTTAGCCATTTTTCGTAACAATTTAACAACAATTTTTAGCGTTTTCGTTTAACAATTTCTAGAGGCTCTAGTTATCATTTACTGATTTTTAGTTTGTTTTGCAATGTAATTTGATATACCCACCTCAAAACTCGATTGCTCGCTGTAATTAACATCACTGATAAAATAATAAATAAACAGATGAACATTTCATATATAATATTTTATAGTAAATTTCATATTTATTTATTTTTACATTATGATTTTTCGTATTTATTAGGTTCAGTTGAAACCACTTCGGTTGTGCCAAATGTAAGGTATATTAGTTTTTCTTGAATCGAATGAAATGAAAAAAGTGAAACAACATTCGTTGCATGGACTTCACGCAAATGGTAGTTTTTTTTTATCTCTTCAAACACATTGAGCAAAACAAAAATTTCCGAATCTTTAATGACATAAAATATTGCAGCTCCGATTATACCATCTTTCATTTGTAAAAAATAATCAACAGATTTTGTAGGCTTACTAGCAAGTGACCTAAATATGTCTTTTTCAACTGTAATTTGTGTGCTATCGTGTTCGCTGGACAATTTCAAATTTGAAGTAAATTTTGCTGTTCGGTCGGTCTCTAGTTTTATGCATTGACTTTTAACAATGATATATTTGTCGGCAATTTGCTCAATGATACTTGCTCCACCTGAAGAATAACGCGATAAAACGCCCATATTTGATTCAAAACCAAATAAAGAATGACTCCAAAGTGGACCACTCTTATGAATCATATCACCGTAATGCCTGAGCAAATGAACGTTCATTGTTACACAACTAATGCCATAGAATTTTTCAAATGCATCAGCGAATTCATTCAGCATGTTTTGCGCCAAATTAACTTCGTGTTGTACGACTTTGTGTTTGCACAGTATATAAATAGCTGCGGATAGAAGCTCAAAGTGGTCGATGATGTGTTTTGGTAGTAATCCTTTCAAAGCATACCGCAAATAAAAAAATAACAAATATTTATATTCGATTGCACGAAACATTGATTGGAGCTCGAGTGACCTTGGCTTGTATGTTATTCTTGAGTATGGTTTTAACAATAACAAACGGCGATTCAGTTGACCTTGTTGTGATTTTGATAGTGATTTGAAGTTCGTTACTGTTTTAATTTTTCCAGTCCATATGCAAATCAATCTCTTGAGCACGCCTAGTAATGCACCGTGCATATAGTCAGTAACGAATGAATCGATTATATCGAAATATGGCAGCATCATCAGGCAGCTTTTTTCTTTTACACCGTGAACATTTTGTATACGTGATTTACTTTGTTGCGCATGTAGTACAGTTTCAGCATGTGTCCTTAACTTTGATTCAGTGGCTTCCTTTCCATATCGAATACGAATTCTATCTTCTTTCACCTTTATACCGGGATGTAAGCAGTGTGGACAGGCATCTGTGCCTGTTGGATACTTGAAATTCTGAAGTAATGCCCTTGCAGGCAAATCACAGTCGCAGTATAAAAGCATCGGCAAAAAATCGAATTGTTTTCCATCGTACATGAGCTGAATGCCAGTACTATACAGATGATGTAAATCTTTCAACATTGGATATAAAAAGTCGAATGGTTTAGGTTTACTTTTCCCATAAAATAGTCCAACCACCAAAATGTTTGTTGGCAAATATCGCATTTTCGGTGGCAAAAATTTTTGATAAATTTGTATAGGCCAAAGACTATACTCCGAATGGTTTGCAATGATGCCTCCATCTATATTCAGTGTAAGCGACAGAACTTTGTGATGTGGATGGTTTTCGACAGCGGTTTTATATACGGTGCCATTCGTAATGCTAGCATCATTCGTTAAATAATCAGAAATAACTTGAAAATGTTCAATCAAGGTCTTTTTTATCTGCTCTTCAATCGGTATATATATGAAAAAATTGTCTTTCTTTTTCTCCACAAACACATTGCAATTAACACACATTCCTGGGCACATATTCAATTCACGACATGCTAAACATTTTGCATAAAAAGTTACATCAAAACACTTGTTAATGCCACTTTTGAAGAGTCTTTTATCTTTTGGAATTTGGATTGAAGCACCTGGCGTGTTATTCATGATTGCGATGACTTTGCTGACGCCATTTAAGCTGAGATTTTCACTGACTTGTAATTGTGCAATTTCTTGTATTTTTTTTTACAGGATGTTTTATCTCTATCGGTGCAATTACTTCAAAGGTGGTCGAATTAATATCACTTCCGGATTCGTTATACTCGTTAAATGATTTTTCTAAAGTTTCACTACTTATTTCAAATGAAGATGATGTGTTCATTGTGAAGAGAAAAAAAAACTCTAAATGTTGACAAAAAAAACTGTTATTGAGGATCGAAGCAGGCATTGATGAAGAAAGAAAAAAAAGGTTGCAACGTTAAATGTGGTTCGATGAATGCGTATGTGCGTCACAGCGACGTTCACATTATGCTGGGTGTTCATTACATTTGTATTCGATGGCTCACACGAAATATCTTCATCTGTCTCCATTGCAACAATATTTTGGGCCGCGTGGCAATCAGTTTCGTGCAAACTTCGTATTGTATGTGTGTTTTGTTTCGCACCTTTGGTGAATCTTATTTTGACTAGTCCGTTGTTTGTGAATACTTGAGCTAGTTTTTTTTTCTTTCCGCATAATTTGAGCATGTTTGAAAATTTGTGCATTCTTTTTCGTCAGATTCTCTCCGATGATGATGTTTTTATCGCTTTGCAAGCCGAAATGCTCTGGTTTTAATGGTATTTTTGTCAAATATTGCGAGTAGAACCATTGTTTTAGATGTGCTGATGTGAAATGGAGTAATAATGTAGACGACGGCATTAGTTGATTTGTTGACTTATTGCGAATCGGTATTTTTTCGATTGTTGGTGTATGCATTGGATTGTTGCAGTCATATCCGATTAATTGTGCGATAATTTGAAACACTTCTAGTAGGTTTTCATTTTCTTTGTATGGAATGCCGATTACTCTCAAATCACATGTTAGTCTTATGCGTTCAATATCATCTTCATTATTGTCCAGTCTGCGAGTGTGCTCATTTATGTGGTGTTTTAATGAGTTGATATCATCACCAATTTTGGTTTTGAATTCATCGACTGAGTATTTAAGTGTTTGCACTTCGGTGTCGACTTTGGCTGATAATTCGGATAATTTGCTTTCTAGGCATGATTGTGATGCGGTGATTTTTGATTCTATGCATGCTGTAGATTCCGTGATTAATTTTTTGATTTCACTAAGGTAGGACATTGTGTATGGTTTTTGTTTTTTTGCCTTTCTGAGTTGCTGCTCACTTTCTGTTTGAGTTTTTTCTGGTGATAAATGCCGTTTTCTTCTTGAAAATTTGTTTTGTTTGTTATTTGATTCTGGTATGTTGTTTGACATGCCGGTGTACACTTTATTACTAAATTAATTAATATTGACCATTTTAGGTCTTCAAATTTGATATATATGAATGTGTCTTATGAATTATAAAAATAAGGTTATGTGTTCAGTGATCAAAGGCCTATTTATAATGGCTCAAAATATCTTTCACACATTGAATTGTGATTTCTCAAGCACAAATATGTTCTGTATGCATACAAGCATGATGGCCAGTTTGCATGATAGCCAGTTAAAACGATCATCAAATGAAGAAAATCACTCTGTCTCTGCTCGCTGTGGTGAAAACATCTGTTCAAACCCGATAGTAATTGTTATTTTTATTTTTTTGCGATTTCAATTATATTCATTTAATTAAAACTTTGAAATTTTTTTGAAAATGGCAAAAAAAGTGGTAATTATTTGTCGGCAAATTTAATGGACTTCGGAAAATGATGAATTTATTTTTCATTCTAAGGGTAAAGATGCATATTGTATACGGAGCACACGAAAATAAACCTATGCAGTTAATTATATACGAGGGCATCCTGCTTTTATTTCACTGCAGTTTTGGTGGTTTTAGTCTAACAATGCGAAAGTATTTTCCCCGCTCGTTGATGGTATATATTTGTTTTAATTTTTAATTTTTAATTCTTTTTATGATATTATGTTATTTTATTTTTCTATGTTTAGCTAGAAACCTTTGTAATGCTCCGAAGTATCCAAAAAATCAATTTTAAGATTTTTGTCAAGACATTATTTTTTTGAAATTACTATTTCTTTTTGTCGTGAAAAAAATCTTAAAATTGATTTTTTGGATACTTTGGAGCATTTTGGGGTATTACAAAGGTTTCTAGCTAAGTATATCTAGGCGAGAAGAATATTTCATTCCTTGACTGCAAGTTGATTAGACCAACCAGTGAGCTAAAAACTCATTTTGAAATTTTTTGTCGTAGTGAGATTTTTGTTTTTGTCGCCGAGGCGTAAACTGCCCCTTATTTATTAATTCACTCAAAAACCACACAAAAAATCCTTATTTTAATTCTCGACTGTAGTTGGAATATTTCGAACTAGAACTTAGCTGAGTCGAATCGAACTGATCTCTAGCAACAACTAACCTAGTTTCGCATGCTCTTATATATGATTTTAGCAAGTGCATCTTCCAATGAGAATCGCAACCCTCATCAAAAGAACTCTCGCTTATGTTGCTATTCTCACCCCTCTGCCGAAAACCCGTTTCTGGTTTTACACGCAGAAGGATAGGAATTGAATTTAACCATAATGTTAACTCAGAAACTGTTTCTGGTTCATAGAGAAAGATAGGAATTACATTTAATCCTAATGTTAACTCAGGAAACGTTTTCTGATTCCGCATGTAACCGGATACGACTCGCAATCAGTGCATTGTTGGAACCTGTCAATAAGAATATTTATTGACCCAACGAATCGCACTCAATTCAATGTCTGATGCATGAGTCATACTGAATATTCTGAAATGATGTTAACTGATGAACGCATTACAGCCGAATCGGTTACATCAGTAGTCAAGATTTTTATGTTCCAAAAAAAATAAATACGAATAAATGAACAAATAGAAAACCAATTCACAAATTCTCATTATTATGAATTCCCATTCTCTGTTTGCTTTTACCAGCAACTGTTAGGCTTCGTACAATATTCTCCGAAGGGGGCAATGAAATTGTGTCTAGGAACATCAGTCTGTAGACACTAAATTCAATACAGATCATAATACGTCTATAGACATTTTGTCATTTTTTTTATAGACATTTTTTCATTTTATAATACACAAATAGTCTACAGACATATTTTCATTTTTCGATAGAATTAAAAAAATGTAATTCACATATAGACATATTTTCATTTTTCAAATGAATATATGTCTATTAAACACACCCACTTATAATGCGTTAAAACGCATTCATTTTAAGCATTTATAGTTGTGCAAACCACTGACTACATTACGCTCAAAACGATGATTTATTACGATTTTGGAGTTTGAACAGTTCGAGCGCATCGGAGACATATCGCAAATTTTTAATCGATTGAAATCAAGTTTCACACAACTGGGTGCAACATATTTGAGTGCAACACTAAACAGGGTGTCCCGCCTTAGCATGTTTTCCTGGAGTTCTTTTTAGTAGACCCTTTGGGTCTATGGGTCAATATTTATTGAGTAAAACTAAACTAAAAATCGGTAAAATATTAAAAATAAATAGGTAATAGAATATCAGAAGCATAAACAGAATAAACATAATCGAAAATGCAAACATTATGAGCTAAATTTTGGTGTTGAAATAAGTGCGAATACAGTGGAACCTCGATTATCCGTCAGGCATGGGGCCAACAGCTTGACGGATAACCGAAAAGACGGTTAATAGAAATGATATAAATTTGAATTTTTTTGGCCCAAAATTTTACATTGTACACAAACGTATACAAACAAAACAGCAAAATGCACAGATTAAGTTTGACCACCGAACAAAGCACAAGTATTTTTTTCAAAATCCAAATTCAAATGTTGACTGCATTGAAAGTGAATTTGATTCACAAGAAGACACAGAAAGCTGTCATAGTGATGATTTTGATAGCTGTGATACTATGGACAGTGATGATTTCGACAGTGAAGATACTACCGAGGAATTTATCATGGAAAGCGAAGACGAAATTCACAATATTTACCTTGAAGACGAAGTTATTGTTGAAATGGAGTGCTTCTGTAATCCCAGCTGTCGAAAAATAGTAAATTTAGACAACTGAAGCTGTGTACAATTTGAATTTTGAATTTTTATTTTAAAAAAAGGATTTCAAATGAACAAAAAATAAAAAATTAAGATTGCGACAAAAAATCCGTCATTTTTGTTCGTTTCACTTTTGCTTGTGATTTGTTGAATGCATAGCTGCGTAGTCGTCTGAGAATCATTGAGTCTGTGCAATTTGCATCATCTTGTTGCACGTACCAGTCGATAAAATTTTCAATGTTTGAAATCGCGTCTTTTGCTTCTTTGCGCAAAGTTATTGATGAAACCACAGCATCACTGCCATCGTATTCAGAATCTTCACATTCAGAATCCACATCCGTTTCATCTTGTGTTGACACTTCAATGATCTCTTCGTCAGTCAACAATTGATAGCCGAGCTCAGTAGCATCACAGCCCAACCATTCAATGACTTCATTTTCTCCCAACGAAAACACAGCAGTGGTTTGCTCAACAATTTCACGTGTCACAACTGCACACTCGTCTGTTTGATCACTCGATTCAGTTGATTCTGGCCACAATTTATTCCAAGATCTTTTCAATGTTTGTTCTTAAACTTCAGCCCATGCATCTGAAACGTTGTCGACGACATGTTTTAAATTGTAGTTTTTCCAGAACTCTTTCAGAGAAACTTGTTCTTCTTCTTCAGACACTAGCTTTGAAATGAATTTATTTCGGTATCGTCGCTTCAAAGTTTCGATTACCGATTGGTCCATTGGCTGTATCAATGATGTTGTGTTTGCTGGTAAAAAATAACAAGTGATGTTCCCATCGTCACTTTTCAATTCATCATTTGGATGGCTCGGTGCATTGTCCAGCACAAGAACTGCTTTCGGTGGTAGGCGCTTGGATTTCAAGTCTTTCTGAACGTTTGGCACAAACACATTTTTAAACCAATCAGCGAACAAGTTTTGTGACATCCATGCATTTTGTGTGCATAGTAATCGACTGGAAGAGCCTTCATGTTTATTCCTTTGAAGCAACGTGGCTTCTTCGCAGTTCCTATAAGCATTAACGGGATTCGATTTTCTCCGCTTGCATTTGCACAAACCATGGCAGTGATTCGCTGTTTCTGCATTTTAAAACCGGGTGCATATTTTTCAGAAAGCACGGCGAAATGACACGTAATCGTATTATAACGAAAAGAAATTCATGTGACACCCTATCACATGCCTATAGAAAAGTCCAGTTTCACAAGGGTTTATTCTATAGCGGCCAAACTGGCTGCCTTGCCAAGTATATTCAATGGAAATATCGCAACCGACTGGCATGCAGTTTTGAATACCCAAGAACTTCGTAAATTGATTGTTTAATACGAGTGTCTTTCCTTCCTCTACGTTCTCCAAATAATGTAAGTGTCGATTGCGCTAGGTAACACTGACTAGGGCGGTGTGGGTGTGCCCATCACCAAAACAAATGTTTTGATGTGGACATAGTCGGTTCCTCATATGCATCCATTTAATTTCATAGACACACAAAACAAAGCATCTTGTACTCCTTTATGAGACTAGCTCATATCGAAAAGGCAAGTGTTTCTTCTTGCAAACAAAGCTCGCGTCATTGTAGGATAACGGCAATGACTTACGTCATGAAGAGGTTGTGTTGATTTATTTCCACACTTGGATTGGCGGACCAGTCATTTTGGGGGGCCAGCAATGAATTTGCATATATTAAATATGTGTGTTTCTAATATTCTGTCTCCCGACTTAACGTCAAGTAGGTGAAAACCAGTGGAGGATCAGCCTTCATTGTCCTTTTTATCTACTCATATGCAAGCAAAGCCCGCCACATTGTAGGACATTGACATCGATCAAACAACATTGACAATCACATGCACAGCGTTGACTTGGAAGCGGAACAGCATATGAGAATTTATGAGAATTGGACGGTAATGCCTGTTTGTTTGCGCATCTATCATTGATTCTTCCTTATCGTGGTGTCTATGGAATCACTTACGAGAGCAGTTGGAGCTGTCCTCTGTTCTCAACAGGTGATAGACGAGATCACGATGGGGAGTGAGTCGATTCTGTTTTTCTCTTGCTGTCTCCTCTCCCCCGTGACTTCTATGGAGTCACTTACGAGAGCAGTTGGAGCTGTCTTCTGTTCTCAACAAGTGATAGACGTCTTGAATGAGCTGTTTATTCTGAGGGGCACGCATTGAGAACATTTGGGGGAGGGGTTATATGGACCGTTGTCATGTTGCATGAGACGATTTGTTTTTCTCATTCAACTGCCAGTACGTATTGTTTTTTTTTTGCTTTTTTGTTAAAACATTTCTGGTTGCGATCGGCCAAAACAAATGAAACGAGATAGGTATTTGAAAATTGAATTGAAACTCTTTTCTTTCATTCAAAGTCGAAACATGACTTATTTCGATTTTGTTCTGATTTGTTTTTTTTGTTGTCGCTTTGTACAGCTGCTGTCTTCAATAAACAGTTTCTTTTTTTCACTTATTTGTTTTGAATGAATTTTGAAATAAAACAAAAATTGTAAAATAAACTATTTCAAAAAAATTTCTCATATAAAAGACAGAAATTTTATTTCCCATCCAGTTGTACTATTCGGAACAATAACTTCAACAGATGTGGTATTTTCCTTTTCGTTTGTTATTTGTACATAAGTTTCTTTTAGTTTGGAATCGATTTCAGCGTTAATATTATTCGTTTCGTCGGAAAAGCATATTATGGAATTTCGTGCTATATAAATTTATATAAGAAAAAAATACAGTTTTATATAATATTACCGTTGATTTTAATCAACATCATTACCTTATAATTGCACAGAAAATAAAAAACGGTATAAATTCAAAAATGTCTGTCTTATACGGACTCATTGAGAGGATGTAAACAATGTAAGACAGCATAGCCAGTAAGACCACCAAGCAACCAGGAATAGGAAGAGTAGAAAAATAATCCTGAATACCCGATAACGATCCATTCAGCGCCAAAGCTGAGAAAAGTATGAATAAATAAGATCATTTTGGAACATTACAATTATGTTTTCAATCATTTCTTACCACCTAAGGATGCGAATAATGGATTACTTATATATTTCACATAATATGGACATAAGGATAGCAGTACACATGTGCAGCACAGACATACGAGAAAATAACCAAAGACAAATCAACTTTGATATTATCCAAGCGTTCGCAAAAGTATAGCTTAGCAGCAAGCATATCGTATACTCGGCATAATATGCTTGCATATCGATATGCTGTGTTCTCTACGACGCGAACGCAAAGATTAGGTTGTGTGTTTTCATTGTGTGGTTCTTAGTGAATCATCAGTTCAGTTTGTGTGTGTGCGTCGATACTGTGCATACCAATCCATTACGTTCGCGTCGTAGCGAACGCAGCAGATCGATATGCAAGCATATAATGCCGAGTATACGATATGCTGGCTGCTAAGCTATACTTTTGCGAACGCTTGGTTGTGTGCAATTCGTAACTATATTTTCCTCTTGTTAAAAAAAGACCTGTATTTTGCTTTGAAATCTTATCGAAATTGTAGTCGATTTTATTGAGCTTGAGAGAAATGCGCTTGAGAGAATAACTGTCACGACACGTGTTCGCAAAAATGCCGCTTGAGAGCAACGATTTTGTTTGTCAACGAATTTTTTTGTCAGATGTTTTAAACATGTTACAAATGTACTAAATATATATTAAAGTACTATATCGCCATCAACAACTAATAGATGGCTATGTAAGTTTATGTGAAAGATTCGTTTGACACATAAGACCCTAGGTATTTTGTTGCGTACATAGCAGGTACATAGCGTTCACTCCACACACGTCGCATCAACACAATGCGCTTTTGAAAATCTCTCGAATTTAGCAAATTCGCACGAATCTTCGTTTCGAATGGAGGCGCACTAAAACACACTGCCATTCAAACAATGGACACGTTTCTCTCCACAAAACTGAAAAGCGTCAATCAATTCAAAGATCTAGCTGATAGATTCAGGCGCAAGCAAAATGTACCGAGTGTATGCACGTCTTTAAAGGATACCTCATTTTAAAAATGATGGACATCAAGCCACCAAATACCACAAATACGGTGAAATTCAAACTGTCAACCAATTACTCCTATCGCATGTAAAAAATGCAACCAAGGCACTGAATATATGAATACCAAATTCGAAAATCTCCTCAACTCTCCGTGTTACATGCGTTTTACACGGTACTGTGTACACGTGTACAGTAGGGTGTATCAATTTCGATTTTCGTTTGAAATCAAAAATGGAGGGGTGGCACCAGTTAGTACTAGTCAAAACAAGATTTTTTTGTTTGTGGACCATATGCAAAATTTTATTTCCTACAGGTAGGAAGGTCGTTTGAAAAAAATGTGTCAAAATAGCTGTTTTTCCATAAAAAATGTAAGCCCCCATTTTGGCGATTTTTTCACCATTTTTTTTTTAATTTTTGATGAAAAAATTTTCGACGAAAAATCGCCAAAAATAGTCAACTTCAAAATGCAATCTCTCTTATTTGCCAACCAATTTTGATGTTTTTTATATGGAATCGCACTGATTTTTCCCTGGCTACATTTTTCTACTGAGAGTCACACCTCTAGGATGCCCAGGAAAAAAGTTTTTTTTTTATTTTGTTGACATTATAGTTCTATGGCCCTGCCAAGCAACTTTGAACTATTTTTCCATTATACATTGACATTTCGCTCCTTCTACACATTAAACCGCGTCGATTAAGACCATTTCCACCAAATTTGATAAACTTTTAGCGACATGTTTGTTGCAGAATATGTGAAAAAAGCGATATTTTGGCTTTTTTCTCGTGGATTTTCCCACAAGAGTCGAGTTAGGGGTGATTTTCACCATTGATCTTTCTGTATATTTTATCTACGAGAGCAATTGGGTCGATTTACTTCATTATGGCATATATAAAATGATAAATCGGACATATTTGTTGGCACAATTTGGGAAAAAGGTCACTTTTTTCGGCCATTCTTCACTTGTTCCATAATAAAAATTTCAAACTAAACCAGGAAAATGTCTCGAGTAACATAAAAATCATTAATTGTGATCCGAAAATTAAGAATAAAGTAAATGTAAATATCAATAATTATATTTTGAATGACTTTTCTTACATTTTTTGTGGAAAAACAGCTATTTTGACACATGTTTTTCAAACGACCTTCCGACCTGTAGGAAATAAAATTTTGCATATGGTCCACAAACAAAAAAATCTTGTTTTGACTAGTACTAACTGGTGGCATCCCTCCATTTTTGATTTCAAACGAAAATCGAAATCGATACACCCTAGTGTACAGCATAGTACAACGCACAGACGTTGGCCCGCCTCTACGCATACATTCGTCCGCATAAATGTATGTTATCAATTTATCATCCATTCAAGAAATTGACAGTGATAATGTCATCGAAGTGTCAAGCGGTGCTAATTCCCCATGTTATCCAAATAGGCAGCTTGAAGATATTTTGAACGAGGTTAAAGCCGATAAAGAAATCAATACTGATGCCATAGATCGATTCACTGATAAAACTCATTTTATGAACCACAATTGCGGCAACATATCAGGGGATCCCTGACAGGATAATATGGTTGGCCATCACATATGCGTACACTACACGGCCAACGATAAAAAAGTTAGCGTATATAACGCAGGGCATACTATCCAATAAATTTATCAGCTTGAATATTTTTATTAAATAAATTTATTAGATAAATTTGATGCGTCCACCGTATCGATGCGACGCTCCAAAAGAAAAACAATGGATTCCATTGATAGTCACACTGAATGTTTGGGTCGAAGTAGAAATTTGGACCGAAGTAGAATTTTGGATGTTAACTTTAGTTTTAACTTGTTTTTTGTTGGATGTCTCGTGTAACTCAAACATTCAGTGTGACTATCAATGGAATCCATTGTTTTTCTTTTGGAGCGTCGCATCGATACGGTGGACGCATCAAATTTATCTAATAAATTTATTTAATAAAAATATTCAAGCTGATAAATTTATTGGATAGTATGCCCTGATATAACGAAAATAGCGAAAATGAAAACAACAAAATATGCACTGAAACCTCTGCTTCTGTGTGTTGTACGCTTTCAATGTGCGCATGCGCCTCATTCAGAAGGAGGCGCACGCGGACAAGTAGTACGCATATTATGCTCTCATGGGGAATGACACCAATAGAAAACTAGAGAATGACACAACAAACTAGCAAAATTAGCAACACTTGAAAAGAATTAGATACAAATCGAAATGATTATTTAAAATTCACTGGTTGATAAAAAAGATTAATTTAGGTACAGAAATTAAATAATTAAATTCAATATTCGTAAATAAAATAATTTTTCACATATTTTATATCGTAATCAACGTATATTTTGATCAATATACCATTGAATTGATAGCTGCGATCTCTTTTATCGATAACCAAAATGACATATGAAATACACTGAAGATACGTATTTCGAAACATTGTGTCAAATAAAACATAAACAAGCGCAGCATTCAATTCAAATATTTCGTTTACATTGTATAGTTAAAAAATAACACGATTGTTTTGGTGAAGTTGCCATTTGTTCTGTATATTTGTGCTAAAAAATCGTGCTCAAGACATGGTGAGGATTTAAATGGTGATCATTAATTTTCTTGTATTCAAAATAAAACGGAATTTTTTTGAATGTATTTTTAGTCTAAAAATGTTGAGAAGAATGTCGCTTGGCACAAACTGGAAAAGTTCAATGGAGAAAAATATCCAACATGCGTGAAAGCATTGCTGAAAGATTGTGCCTATGATACACTCACCAGTTTGCAGCGAATCAATCCAGACACATTACACGGAATTGAAACTTTCTTGAACAACAAAAAAGAGTTCATCCAAAAACTGGATTGTTGTTGGCACGAGCACTACAAAAGCATGCCCAAATTCGAGTTTTTGCCTGGTCACAAGGAAGCGATCTTAGGTATTCCGACCCAAATTGAGCGAATGAAAAGCAGTGGCAACAAACAAAAGTTTCAACGCAAAGCAGAAATACCTGACAATGAATTGCAAATTAGCCTGGTGTCGAATTTGATCAATTATGTAGAAAAGTTAGGCTTTGAGCTAAAGGAAAACACCATATCAGAAAAGAACATAGTTGAATTTAAACGAGGATCAGATAAAGACGATTTCGTTTGCAAGTGTCGGTTCATTTGTCCATTTTGCACAAAACAGTTCACAGATTCTTGTCTTTATTTACATTTTGTTGAGCGGTTTCAGTCATTGAATTCATGACTGTTGAAAATCCTGTATTTTGTATGGTAGTAGTAGGTGCAGGTAAATATTGTGGTAATGCCAAAATTAGGTCGCGGTGTCCTGGCAAAAACTCGAATTCCGTTTGTTTTATATAAAAATCCGAGTGGCAACAAGTCAGATTTTGTATTTCGTGCCGAAAATAAACATTCACTTGGCGTTGAATTTGTCTGATACTTTTATCATTTATCAATCCCAGAATTCTTATTGTATCATAGCCACAAAACGAAAGTATTATTTTAACACATACTGGCAATGGTTCATTTATCAAATTTTCAATTATTTCCCAATTCATTGTGCGCAAATAGCTTAAAATATTTTGTTCAACTCGACGATTTGTAGTTGTTTGATGTTTACATGAAACGTCAAATAATGTGAAGTGACAAGTATCGCCATACGAAATGTATTTACGAAAGTCGGTAAAGCAGTGGAGCTAGACATTTGAAAAATAGCAGTATTATTACGAAAAATTAGCAAAACTAGCCAAAAATAGTGAAATTGGTTAATACTATAAATAAAATAGCCATAATCATTATTAATAGTTTCGTGTCATTCCCCATGGCTCTCTGTGTATTTCTTATGGGAGATTTGTGTGTATATTAGAGCATTAACAACCAAAATAGCAATATTAGAGGCATATTAGGAAATAATAGAATATTTAAAGAAAAAATAGCAACATTAACCCCATGGCTTTGATATGAATTTCAGGAAAAGTATCGTTGAAAATTTCAATGACATTCGTTCGTATTCATCACGCTTTTCGAGAGACGATAACAAGATAACAGACGTTCAGGATGGCATTAAATTTAAAGAAGTTCACAAAAATTCCCGAATTCAATAATTTTGTCTTCGACGATTAACACAGATGGAGCCAGAAATTATAACAATGTAAGAAATTTCATTTGGCCGAAACAAATTTATAAAAAAAATCCTCTGAGCAAACGATACAATATAGATAAAGATGAGGTTCGCAACAGAACACATTACGACACCCTAAACACATAGAGACAGTTAAAATTGTCACCAATAGATGGGATAATGTTAATATCAAGGGGTTTTTTTCATGGGAGGGACGTGAAAAGCGGTTTACTATCGAACTAAATTTTTTCTATAGAAATCAAAGGCAATGTACATGGCGCTGGCGTCGTCATTTGAACATTTGTACGAGAACGTCTCTGCCATGGGTTTTTTACTACTTGATAAACGTTAAAAGTACCCGCAAGTACTCCATCAATATCTCAATGTACTGCTGACTACTAACACAATACTTTGATCCATTCGTATGTGCACAGAATTTTATTGAAATCACACGCTATGCACAACTGTGGTGGGATTCGCTCTTCTCTCTTTCATTCTATTTCTTCTTTCGCACCCTGAACCAGTTAGCATAAGCAGAGTGTATCTGTCCAGTGGTCATATCGCACATTGTCACAGATTCTCAAATATGAGAAACAGAGATGATCATAAAAAAAAGATGAAAGTCAGTGTAATTTCTAAGATCTACTGTAAATGTATTTTTAATTTGTTTCAATGTTTCATTTTTTTCAATGATGCATTTTTCTCCGGTCTTTGCTTTTCGAATGTGAAATCATCAAAATAATCCAAGTTATCCATTTGAGCCATTTTCCTGTAATTCTCTGTAATTTGGACGTTTGAGATGTTTATTGCTTTCTTAGCACGTAACACTGACGAATGTGTTTTTTCTGATGTTCCATTGTTACATATGCCGGTGGCTATTTTAAAATGCACTAAATCCGACAACATCCCAATGACAAGATACCGCATAATTTTGATGAAACTACCGAAAATTTACTCGAAGAAGAAGTACGTATTGCATTGGGTAATTCTGTAAGGTTTAAATATTAATATGAATGCTATGATAAATGCACTAATATATCGACTTGAACTGTTTTATTCCATGACGCAGCAAAATGAGAATCAAGAAAATGAACCGGATAATTTAAAAAAGAAAATAAAATTGTGTGTTATTTTCAAATTGTTGCGTGTTACAATATAATTTTCATTTTAAATGTTTAAATTCAATTTATAGAATGATGACAACGATACCGAAGTTAATGTATCGTTGATTCCAAACGATGATCAAACAACAGCACAGCAATTTGACATACAACATAATGAAGATAGTCAACAGTCTTATAATGGCGACGATTTAATTACACTTAAGGGCTGTGGTATAACTACGAAAATGCGAAACTTCCCATCAGATACCACACAGTGTCCGGTCATGAACTGCCGCACGAAATTCCAATCTTGCTCAGATGCAATTAACCATAATAAAGAGAAACATGCTAAGAATGGCATCCTATGTTCTATATGCGACAAATCGATTGCTTCAAAAAATCGACAAAATTTTATTGGGCATTATCATAGGATGCATTTGAAATGAATCACGTAAAAAAATGTATGAATTTATAATGAGTTAATAATACTATAAAAGATCGCTCAATACATTTTCAATTTAATGTTTCATAAGTAGGACAGTAGGACACTCACAATTCGGACGACGAAACTATCATGAAAAGTCCCAAAGATAGTGATTCAATTCATTATTCTTTGTTTAAAATTAGTTGATAATGTGCTTTTTGTTGCTAATTGTTAGTAAAGTATGTTTCAATGCTTGTGAGGGAAAATCCCAACGGTTGAAAAGGTTCTTTACTTATATTGGATTTTTACGAAATTGAGGGTGCCAATTTGTATATATGGTATTAATTCACTATATCGAATAGCAACATCAATTACAAACACGTTTGACGTGAGAAGGTTCACCACACAGAGAGGAACTAGATGTTATTGTAAGCACTTGTGATTGTAATATTTAAATGTTTTAATGACACACAGACTGCCAGGAATATCAGTCAATATGTTACCAGTGTCCTTCACTGGTTGGCTGAAAGTTTATTTTATTTTTATTCTCCTATGGGAGACAAGTTTTTGTGTAAGAGGAAGTCATTCCAACAGAATTGTATCTCGTTGGGTTTTTAAGAAAGGTGTACTTGAAGAGATATCCATAGTTGAGTTGAAACATAAGGGAAAATTTAATTGTTGTGAGAAATGTTTTAATGTTTGTGAGAAAATTTATTGGAGTCGTTATTATTTACATGTCCCTGAACTAGGAGGATGTGAGGGGAATTCCCACCGGTTGAAGAGAGTATCAGAGGTTCTTTATTTCTGTTGAAGTTTTAGTTAGGCCGGTTCCAAGTGCTCAGGCTAAATTAAACATTTAGTCTGGCTAAATTGATAAAAACTCAGAAATTAAATGAGATTTCATAAGATTTCATTACATATCACTAAATTATCCACTAAAAATATAGTTCGAGGTAGAATTTGAAAAAAAATTCCTAGAATTGTGTTCAGAATACAGAAAAAATGTATTTAGCCGGGCTAAATTAAATTAGTCAGGATAAATAAATTTAGCCCGGCTAAATACATTTTTTTCTGTATTCTGAACACAATTCTAGTTAATTTTACTCAAAATATTGTCCAACCATATTTTTATTGGATACATTAATGATTTGATATGAAATTTTATAAAATCTGAACCATCTTCAGAGTTTCGAACAATTTAGCCAGGCTAAATGTTTAAATTAGCCGGAGCACTTGGAACCGGTATTAGAGACTAGGAGTGCAAGTGAATGCACGGACCGTTCTTGTGTTTTTATCAGTTCTTGAACGTCAGCATATATTCAAATTCTTTGTTACATAGAGTAGCACAAATAATCAACTCTGACGTGCAAGGTTTGAAATTTCCGATCCCATCTATTGAGCTCTCAATAGATTTATCGGAAAAACTCTCTTGAAACAGATCTTTCGAATTGAGTGTAATCTATTCTTTGAGCAAATTTCGTTAATTGCCAATTAACTGATGACCTTTTTTGGGACTTAATTAACGTTTTAATAGCAAATTTGTTTACTCAAAGTCTGACTCGATGGGAAGGGTTTCACTCACTAATGAGAAAAAAACTCATAAGTGGGTCAAATTTCACTCAAAAGATCCGTTTTGTGAGAGCGCATTCGATTGACTCTATTGAGATATCCATTGATGCGAGCGGAAATTTCAAACCCTGCTGACGTGATAAGGTTCTCCCAACGGAGAAAAATTAATGCAGTTGTAAGTGATTGATATTTTTGATTGAGTTGAGTCATGAGTGAAATAGAGGAGATGAGAAGATTTAATTGGTTGATAATGTGCTTTTTGTCAATTGTTTATATGTTTGTCAGTAGTTCGTAATATTCAAAGTTATAAGAAACAGGCTGCTAGTGTGTTTTTCATGTTTGTGAAGAATTGTATTAGAGTTGTTACTATTTACATGTCACTAAACTAATAGGATGCGAGAGAAAATCCCAACGGTTGAAGAGAATGTCAGAGGTTATTTATTAAGTTAGAAGCTGGGGGTGCAAGTGAGTGGCCGGATAGTTCATGTGTTACTGAGTGCCATAATATTATTTCTGTCAGCCATTGAAAATTTGTATGCAATATCAGTAAACAAACGAAACAAACAGATTTGACGTGAGAAAGTTCACCAAATCGGAGAAGAACTAATGCAGTTGTCAATACTTGTGATCGTAATATTTAAACAATTGTTTTATTTAATTCGTTGCATGGAACAATGGCTCAGTAGTTCTCCTATGGGAGACAAGTTTTTGTGTAACAGGAGTTCATTCCAACTTTTTAATGTCATTCTTTTAAATGTTTGTTTGCTTATATTTTAACCGTTGAAGAGAGTGTCAGATGTTCTTTGTTTATGTCAATATTGTTTCTAGGCTTGTAAATATGTCAATAATTCGTTACATCGAGTCACAATATTCAAAAAGAATTACATCCGACAGAGGTAGGTACCCCCAATGGAGAACAGTTTGATGCCATGTGTGATTTAATTTTATTTGACGCACGATCGTTCTCCCAAGGGAGAGGAGTTTACTGCAGTGTGCGATTGAGATTCTAATATTTCAATGATTTTTTATTGAATATTTGTAAATGATTGGTATTTGAAAGTTGGTATTTGAAAGTTGTTAACAAGGAAAAATGATGATGAATGAGCAGTTTGTGTGTTCGAGTGTGTAAATTAAATATAATTATAGCTTGTTATACGAAGCAAAGGAATTTAATGTTTGAATTTTTGGTTTTCCAGATGTCTGATAAATATTGTTATAGTCATAATGTGGAGTTTACTACCGTAAAGGCCTATATGGATCATAAAAAACAATGTAATCGGCTGCTTACAAGAAGCAACGTATGTTCATTTTTGAAGTTGGATGGTACTATGTGCTCACTTTTTTTCAATCATGTGACCACACTATTCCTGCATGTCATGGATGTACATCGTAAATATGTGTGTATTCATTGTGATAAGGTTTGCATGACGTCCAGTGAGCTAGAGGAGCATAAGCACATACAGTGGCTCACAAAATTGTCCGGACACTTTTTTAAAGTGGTTTTTGACCCACAAGGAGTGAAGTTTGAAAATTGATATATTCAGAGGATTTGCTCACCAACTCAAAATCTACAATTTGCCGACAGACCCGTATCATTTCCTCTACTCGTTTTGACAGTGGCTTACGCTAAAGTTGACTGAAATTGGCATTTTTGCTATATTCACCCTTCCACAGTTTTATGGGGAGTGGTCGAAGGGAGTTGAAATTTTCAGGAGTTGTTCAGCATTTCAAGGCCTACAACTTTGCTGAAGACATCAATATCAATTTCCGACTCGTTTCGGGGTCCATTCCAACGGGGTCTTATGGATCCAGTCATCTGTTTCGCTGTCATAAACCAAAGACTGATCGTATTCATTCGGGTGCTCGTAAGATTCATCTCCCAGACATGGATAATGCATCGGGGATGAGAAACTATTAAAAAGTGATCCGCTTCTTTCCAGTAACATTTGAAATTCAGCTCGTTCTAAGGCTAGAACTAATGCCTTGTTTACGTTTTCATCGTCCAGCGACTGGGAGAATGAGAAGTGTGTATATTTAGTAATTATTCAAACGGAATTAATCAAAAGTATGAGTTAGACAAAATAAATTTTCTCTATTTCGTAACAACCGGTACCGCTGTACTCATCAGGACTTAGCTAGCAATACCGGTCGCGCCGAGGGGGAAATCGCCACATTTCCCGCCAAACGAAGTCTCAAAGTCGAACATTTGTGACAAAACTTCAATTTTTCGGCAGACACCCATCCACTCTTTCGTCAATAACTTTGGAACGGCTCAATCAATGAGAGAAGAGAGAGAGCGCAGAGAGAGAAGAGAGAGCACAGAGACAGGAGAGAGAAAGCGCAGTAGCATTACAATAGCTTAATAAAGTAGTCAGTTGTTCGATAGACACCAATAAAATAAGACCATTCTATACAGCATAAAAACCAAGCGTTGTTTTATTTCATTTCTATTCCTTTACACTGAATAAACACATCTAGTACAAATCCAAATCAGTACGTACAAATACATGTACACTTGAACGTAGAATTTTGTCTGTGCAGTGTTATCTATGTTGTTGTTGTTGTTTCTGTTGCCGCGCTGTCACAAGCTCCGCCCTCTGCGAAATCAGAGAATTTTAAAAAGTTGGCTTCCTTAATGTGAAATTTGAACAAAACAAACGCACACTTTGACCTCATTTGACTCCGGTCACGAAAAAAAAAATGTTGTAACTGGTCATGGTCAAAGTGTGCCAAAGGTAATTAAAAAGCAATTAAAAGAAAGAAATTCGATACTTTTTTAATGATGTTAATTACATTTTATGGCTTGCAGAATTTTTGCATTGTAGATTTGAACATTTATTAATTTCGTTTGTGAGAATTTTGAGATGTATTGATTGAGATGTGGGCCGTATGAGAATGTTTGCCGCTACCGTTATTGCAACTGCTACAGCAACCGCATACGATGTTGCTTGCATTTGTATTTATCCTTGTCTTAACCTTTGAGCAGAAAACAACTCAAAAGATTTGTTCCACATTGAAAATATGTCAACGCGTAAGTTTGTCAAATATCGCACGAATATGAAAGGGATTTATCAGTTTTTGTGCAGTTTTTGAAATTTCATTTGAATTCAAGAAATTTTCTCATGTTTGTGATACGTGTTTTACGCATTTTTGATCAGAGATTGCGAGAAATATCTATATATATAAAAATAAAGAGGTTTTCCAATGAGGCAAATAGACTCAAAAACGGCTAAACCAATTTATATTTGACGGGCCTGGCGGAATAATGTAACACAGAAAAAATGTATACCAAATACACTGAATAACAACATTTTTCCGCGGACTTTTTCTGTGTTACATTATTCCGCCAAGCCCGTCATTTATTGGCCGATGGTCCGTGGCTAACAACGAACGCAATTGGAGCATGTTAACATATCTAAAATAGCATGTGAGTGAGCATGTGTTTTTCCAATACAAATCAGTATAACAACAAATATACGGTATACAGAGACGTTGATCACCTGTTTTACGTTCATGCGAGAATGGTGTGGAGAGAAAATTCAAAACATCAACGTTTATGTGTATCAACATCTGGAATCCGAAATGGATTGAAGAACGTGATGCTCTGGAAGCTAATGTTCAAGAGAAGTGTAAGTTCCTCATATGTGATTTTCATTCAATATTCCGATTGAAAGTGTCAACCATAACATACATGTAAATTTAATTTTTTTTGTATAGCTGCCGCTGATTCTATTTCGTCTGAAGCATCCCCATGTTGTTTATGTACATTTATATGCTCTATTATTGCAGAATCGCAATCTGCGAAAGCGCATCGATTACTTTGAAAAAGGAAAAAACAATTCGCAATCAGTGCGGAGATTCCAAATAATTCCGACTCCGACATGCGGAATCGGTTTTGTGTTGGTTATTACCAATACACACAAACGCACGAACTAAATAGGCATTCGCTATAGCACACACTGCACCCGAACGGAAACTATGCACTTCATGCCGACTTCATTGGCAGTGTTTCTATTATGTGTGTATTTCGTTGCTCTTTTTGTGCTTTTCATTTGATGCGGCGGTGCACGAACACAAACACATCGAAGTATTCGATACACTAGTAGCAGATTTAGTAGTGACAAACCCGAACTACCAATTAGATTATTTTATTTTATTTTTATTTTGCTTATAAAGGTGAAAAAAACAGGAAAATCCCAATTACATCTTCCACCTGTGATGTAAAAATTCGATCACAATTAAAATAAAATTAAATTCATTTATTATGCGATGTTGCACGTCAAGATCAAGTTTTTTGTGAAAACATTATGTTGTGTGCAATTTGTAACTATATTTTCCTCTTGTTAAAAAAAGACCTGTATTTTGCTTTGAAATCTTATCGAAATTGTAGTCGATTTTATTGAGCTTGAGAGAAATGCGCTTGAGAGAATAACTGTCACGACGCGTGTTCGCAAAAATGCCGCTTGTGAGCAACGATTTTGTTTGTCAACGTATTTTTTCGTCAGATGTTTTAAACATGTTACAAATGTACTAAATATTTAGTACAAGGTGACGAAGGTAAATTAGGCAGGTGACGAATGTGTTTTTTCTGATGTTCCATTGTTACATATGCCGGTGGCTATTTTAAAATGCACTAAATCCGACAACATCCCAATGACAAGATATCGCATAGTTTTGATGAAACTACCGAAAATTTACTCGAAGAAGAATTACGTATTGCATTGGGTAATTCTGTAAGGTTTAAATATTAATTTGAATGCTATGATAAATGCACTAATATATCGACTTGAACTGTTTTATTCCATGACGCAGCAAAATGAGAATCAAGAAAATGAACCGGATAATTTAAAAAAGAAAATAAAATTGTGTGTTATTTTCAAATTGTTGCGTGTTACAATATAATTTTCATTTTAAATGTTTAAATTCAATTTATAGAATGATGACAACGATACCGAAGTTAATGTATCGTTGATTCCAAACGATGATCAAACAACAGCACAGCAATTTGACATACAACATGATGACGATAGTCAACAGTCTTATAATGGCGACGATTTAATTACACTTAAGGACTGTGGTATAACTACGAAAATGCGAAACTTCCCATCAGATACCACACAGTGTCCGGTCATGAACTGCCGCACGAAATTCCAATCTTGCTCAGATGCAATTAACCATAATAAAAAGAAACATGCTAAGAATGGCATCCTATGTTCTATATGCGACAAATCGATTGCTTCAAAAAATCGACACAATTTTATTGGGCATTATCATAGGATGCATTTGAAATGAATCACGTAAAAAAATGCATGAATTTATAATGAGTTAATAATACTATAAAAGATCGCTCAATACATTTTCAATTTAATGTTTCATAAGTAGGACAGTAGGATACTCACAATTCGGACGACGAAACTATCATGAAAAGTCCCATAGGTAGTGATTCATTTACAGGTGGTGTCTTATGACACAGAATTGTACAGAATTGAAATTCCCAAAACATTTGAAAAGTTGCCCAGTTTTCCAGAGCAGAAATGGCTCATCAGAAAAGGAAACATACTAAAAATTCGATTTGCTGCCGTCTTTGTGGCGGGTCACTTTGTGCGAGCAAAATTTCGCATTTGCGATCGCATTTTAAGACAGCTCACCCGAACGTAAAGTTACCATTTAAGCGTCAAAATTATGCGGGGACATACGAATTATGTGACAGACTTTAGTTTGTTACAATATTTGGAAATGAGCGCTAAAGGATCATCGAGTGAAAACGAAATTTAACATAAAAATAAATTTAAACGACACAAATTGGTAGTGAATCAAATGATTTATCGCATGTTCGACCAAAAAGCACTACCATGATGTGCCCATCAAAAAGAAAACAATTGATCAAATCTATTTTAAAATCCATCAGTCAATTATCGTTTTATAATAAATGAATCAATTGGAATATGAAAATGTTACTGTTTAAATCACCTGATAAATATTTCGATTGAAACTGTGTGTTATCGCACGTGAGCGCTGCGATTGTACCATCGAATTCACTGTGTACGTTCAACACCAATCGCAATTTAAACAAATCCATTGAAATACACACTTTCTGTAAGTATTCTTAATTTATGTTCAAATTGAATAGATATGATTTCAATTGCAATAATAAGCACAACTTTCTGACTCTGAAAAATAAACGCCTCTTACGGAAAAAATTTAATATATCGAATAAACAGATCGATAGGGTTTTGAAAAAAAAAAATTATACCTTTCAGATATCAATATTTATTTGTTATCAAGCCTAAATTATTGTCAATATGTGATTATTCGGCATATATTCCGCCCTGCCCCTTCTTGACGAATTTTCCAATATTTAAAAGCGTTTTGCACAGAAATTCTATTTTTATTTACTTATCACGTTTTATTCGTAAGTATACAATTGAATTAAATTCAATATAAATAAAAACAATCGTTTGTGTTTTTGAAAACGAAAATGCCATCTGACAAAAAAATAAGTTCATTTTTTTTTCAAAATAATGTTTAATTTTTTTTCAATGATGCAATTTAATTTTCGCCAGTCATTCCCGATGGCATCGCTGATGCAAATTCGTATCCATTTGAACCATTTTCCTGTAATTCTCTGTAATTTGGACGTTTGAGATGTTTATTGCTTTCTGAGCACGTAGCACTGACGAATGTGTTTTTTCTGATGTTCCATTGTCATATATGCCGGTGGCTATTTTAAAATGCACTAAATCCGACAACATCCCAATGACAAGATACCGTATAATTTTGATGAAACTACCGAAAATTTACTCGAAGAAGAAGTACGTATTGCATCATATGATCAATGCACTAATATATCGACTTGAACTGTTTTATTCCATGACGCAAAATGAGAATCAAGAAAATGAACCGAATGAAGAAAATAAAATTGTGTGTTATTTTCAAATTGTTGCGTGTTACAATATGATTTTCATTTTAGCGACCCAAATTCTTGTGTGAGTAGTACATGATTTATAACTTATGTCACATAATATGAATTTCGATGAACAAACTCGAAAATCAGCTGAATATCTGCAAACGGAAATCAAAGGGAAAAGTTTTTTGGTAATATTACATTTAGTCAGTTAAGATGCAAGAAAGAAGAGCAATGCTATAGTTGATTTTGTTGAATTCAATGGAAAAATATTGGCAACATTCGAATTCGAATAGCCTTAAGGCTTGAAAATCACGAATGGGCGAGATTTAATTTTACTTTTGACGACAACGTTATGCGGTGAAGCAGAAGATCCTTGTAATGACCTACAAACTTACTATATGGACGATGTGACAAATAAAAATGTGATGAAAAGTTACTTTTTTCTCCTTTCCGTTTTTGGCGTCTTTTATGGGAATATAGAAAAACATTTTCTTATTTTTTTGTGAGTAATGAGAATCAGAATCAATATGAACAACGAGATCGAAAAGTTTGCGGTGCATAAATACGCCAAACAATTTATAAAAGAAGATCATATACGAACATGTAATGTACTTGCTACCGGTAAAATAATGTTTATTTATCGTTAAAGTGTAGCCAAAACAATCAAACCGACAGTAAATTCGGAGACAAGAATTTGGAGGCGAAACACCTCATTAAAATCAATTAACAAGTTGTGATTTATTCAATATGGGAAATTTGCAAATGCATGCAGTGCAGCAGTTTGAGTGAGTCCTTTCAAGATAAAAATGGGCAACATCATCGACTCCGAGAAAAAAAAGGATCCGTTGATTTCGCGAACTTGTGCATGTGCACAATGAAGTATCGTGCGCCTGCGAAATAACGCGGCGTCCACATCTTCCCACGCAAATTTTTTGGTTTCAAATTTCAAAAGATTTACTGTTAGTGAAGTTTGATGCGTTGTGTCGAGA
>CM059998.1:7595762-7801562 GCA_030463065.1 Aphidoletes aphidimyza | reverse complement strand
ATGAGTATGAGTAGATATACCACATTCCATCGAATTGATCATTTTTTGAAGAAATATAAATAAAACACATTGTGCAAGTCAGAATTATATATTTTTTTGAATTCATTCAAGTGGTCTAATTTAATTGGGGGCTCAAGAACTGGGAAAGAAAGTTATCACTTTAAAATTATCACTGGTACATAGTACAATATAATAGTGTGTGCTTTTTAAACAGAAAAAATACAAACTAGACACAGTCAAACCACCACAGTGAAATAATCAATAGTACATAGTACTAAATACTTTGTGAGTTTTTTATTACAAGAAAAAATAGTATAAACGCAACAAAAAATATCATGGAGGATATTGTGAAACAACTTCAAACTCAAATGGCAGCATTAGTGGCCACAAACGCCGATTTGATCACAAGAGTGACGCGTTTAGAGGCAAAGCAGGCACAAACAGCCGCACAATTGGCAGAATCAAATCGTGAAAAAATGAATGCTGTTGCTATAATGGAACATGGGGATGTGGTGCCCACCTATACGAGCGGTGATAATATACAATTGGATACATTTGGGGTGATGCATGAATTCAGTGGCGACAAACGTATTTACCGTTCATGGGGAACGCAAATATCTAAATTAATGGATCAAATTAAAGCATATAAAAATCATCCGAAATACACAGCCGCATTAGCTATTATTCGAACAAAAATTACGGGCTCAGCATCGGATTTTCCGATAAACAATAACACAGCGCATAACATCGATGCCATCATTGATCGTCTGGATTTTTCCTACGCCGACCAAGGACCATTGTATGTGATCGAATCGGAATTAACGACAAAAAACGGAGCACAAAATCATTGCAAGAATTCTACGACGAAGTAAACCAAGCTTTGAATATGGTGATAACAAAAATCACAATGACATACAAGGAATCGGGTGAACAAAAGTCTCTAATTACCGAAACACAAAGTAAAGCAATCCGAACCTTCGTGACCGGTTTGAATGGTCAGCTAATCCGCACAACATTATACGGTAGCATGCCAAAAACACTAGCAGAGGCATTTGCTATAGCCCAAACTATTCAATACGACAACCAGTATATGCAATTGGAGTATGCAGCAAATGAGCAGCAACGAACCGCAAAAAAACTCGGGGACGAACGATCGAATATGTTAAACCCGAATTTTCGCTATCAAGTGAATCAAGCTGTCAAAACAAATTTTGCTGCCGCACCGAATTTTGTTCCCAAACCACAGTATAGACAACAACAACAACGGGTCAAACCAACACCGATGGAAGTTGATAACTCGGGGCAAAATATCCAGAAAACACAATTCCAATCGAATGCAAAAGTCCCATCATGGGCGGAATTTATGTCGAATTGGGTCAATGGCCAGCATGGTTATTGCTTGCTATAATCACATATTGGCATAAATTTAGGCTTGATAACAAATAAATGAATAAATAAATGTTAGAATGTTCATCATTCAAATGCGTGCAAAGAATACTGTTCAATTTTTAACCGAAATTGGAATCATTTGACAGTTCATGTATAAACACTATGTAAAAACAGTGGCAACACTTATGTATTTCTCATATATTTGTAAAATGATTCCAAAGTGTTCATCATTCTTTCAATTCGCATTTTTCGACATAAAAACATGGTTGATAGCTTATTGGAAAGATATTGAAGTCTACTAGATGACACAAAGAAAAAATGAAAATAAATCAGTGCTAGAGCTTGTATTTTAAAAAAATCAGAACATTTTTTAGGCGGTATCAAATTCAATTCATAAAAAATTCAAATATTATTTAATTTTTCCAGATAATTAAAATACAAAACACATTTACTTCTTATTCTGGTACCACTTGAAATTAAATTATCTAGATGAATATAAAATAAGTGCCATATATTAGCTCTTGTATCTAGATGAATAATAGATATTATCTATGCAGAGATATCTTTAGATAAAGATATCTTTGCATAACACAGCACATGAACTCATAAAAACTGTTTATTGGGAACTCACGAGAAAGCATACATTTGAATCGAATGAATATTTAACACTTTACGGAAAACTCACATAAACTATAGAAATCATGGCAGTGTACTCTCTATGCTCCCTTACAAGTAAGAAATTTATTTTCAATATTCAGAGCAAAATGACTTGACCTGAAACCAACCACATGTGTGCGACCTCAGTCACTTGCAGTCTGCAATCAAAACGATATGATATTGATTTGTTTATTTTTGTTTTTCACGTAAATCTATCCATTAATGATACATATTAGAGTCGGCTTGAAAACAGTGTGGTAAATAGGTATCAGTATCTCCATAGCTTTGGAGCGGTTGATTTATTTCCACCACAACAGTTTGAATGTTAAAGAGTTAAAATTCAAACACTTATTCTGATTCGAGTTCGAATTCTTTATTTGGTGTATTTATTAATTTTAGAAAAGTGCGCTATTTGGTTAAAAGACATGTCGGAAATAGTAACAGATGAAAGCCAATCGGAGGAAAATAATACAGGAGAAAATAAGGCAAACAAAGAGGCAGTAAATGGGGAACCGATAGAAGAAACTTCTGGAGAAGCGCAGACTGAAGAAACTTCAAATGAAGAAGGGGCTGAAGCAGCTCCGATTAACGAAAAACCAGTTTTATATAATTTAAATATAAGTCCAGCTGTACGGTGTGTGAAAATAGTTGCTCGGTTAATTAACTTAGAGCTTGAACTTCGGTATGAAGCAATGCATTGAATATAGTTCATTCGATTTAAAATAATGTGAACTCCTTTTTAGTGATTTGGATGTCTTTAATGGAGAGCATTTGTCTGAACCATTTATAAAAGTAAGTTATTTGAATCAATACATTAGATTTTAGTTTAAAAAATAAAGCATAATTTCTATTTATTGTATAAAAAAAGATCAATCCGGAGCATACAGTCCCAACACTTGTCGATACAAATGGGCTCATTGTGTGGGATAGTCACACCATATCGACTTACTTGATTGATAAATACAGTGAGAATGATTCTTTATATCCAAAAGATTTAAATCTTCGTGCTCGATGTAATCAAAGACTATTCTTTAACAACGGAACACTTTTTCCACGCTTTCGAGCTATATCACGGCATGTATTTAGCGGTGGTGATTCATTTCCATACGATTTTATTCAATCAATTCATGGTACTTACAAAATCTTGGAAGCATTCTTAGAGACGGATCCATTTTTAGTTGGAGATCAATTGACTGTTGCTGATATTTGTACTTCGGCGACGACAACATGTTTATCAACGGTTGCCGCTATCGATGAATTACGCTATCCACATATTATGGCTTGGTTGGGTCGTGTTAGAGAGGAGATTCCATTCTTTGATGAAATGAATGAACCACATGTCATGGAATATAGTGAAGTGATAAACATCAAAATGGAAAGTAATCGCTCAAAGGAACAGAATGAATAATTTACGAATTTGAATATGTATAATCATTCAATAGCCCAAGTAGACGTGGAGCTTTTTGATGTGTGACGTGGAGACCTTCGATTCTGTATTCGTATTTACAACATTGGAATTTAAATTTACCCCAAGGTTAGAGATATTTACCCCATGGTGCAAAATTTTCCCTACGGTTGTTTTTTTTTGCAATTTTAATCATAAAGCTATGATATTGAGCGTAAACTTAAATTCCTGCAGACACAAAAAGCCGTTTATCCTGAATTTTCTGTCGAATATTTTCTTTAAATGTGATGCCTCCTGGTTTCAAAAATGCAAAAGTAGGGATACCCCCCCCCCCCCTCAAACCCCCCTAACCCACACTTTTTTGAGGAGCACTATCGAATGGCATCATTAGTTAGCCGGTTTCCCCTCTCTACCTGTTCTTGACCGCCATGGCGGTCATATGCATATGTTAAGTTTACATTTTTAATACCCAGAAAATGTTTTCAAGCCCTGATTTCAGTGCTCTAGAGTGGAGCTAACGAATAACCCAATTGATTAATTACTCCCAAGTTCACTTAAGTGCTGTTAAGTGTGCTAAAATGCTCTTAAAATGGCATAAATACCATAAAATACTATAAAATACCATTTGAGTTCTTTAGGTTATTAAGGACTCTGAAGTATGCTTAAGTACACTTAAATACACTTAGGAATGCTAGAGTACTCTTAAGTACACTTTAGTACGTTAAAATACATGTAGAAATGATGAAAAAAAAATCCAGCAAAAATTCGAAAACAAATCGAAACAATTATTAAAATCCAAAAAATGAACACAAATCACGCTTAAGTACTCTTATATACTTAAATACGTACTGTAGAAATTATGAAATTTAAAAAAAATCCAAAAAAATGACGAAAAATCACACTTGTTATATGGCAAACACCATTTTTTGTATGCAGAACCTCTTCTTATGTCCTCCCCAAAGTGTTTAAAAGTGTTCCCATACTTTTCTGAGCCACGGTTCAGGAATTATTTTTACCCCCCGGGATTTATTGTTAATAAAATAATACTGAATTAAAAATCAAATCGTGGTTTTCTTTTCGCCAAAAAAATAATTCAAGGAACATTTTTGTTGAAGACGAACACCAAAAGACAAAATGCACATAAACTACTCATTAAATTAGAACGAGTTTCAATCGTTCAAAACACTTACTAAATTATTATCATCACGGAAAAGCTTTTGTGGTGCTATTCAACCGACACTCAATATAATCTATTATTATTGCAATACATGCGATGTTGTTGTTTTTGTATTTGCAATTCACAACCGTGGACGACATACGAACGGTTCGTATAGTCTATTTCAAGGTTAATTCCACTAACATTCGTTTGATTTACTTTATCGTCATACTTTTAGCTCGTGCATCAGAAAGAATGAATAATTCATGCTGCTGAATGGTGTACAGAATGTATTTAAACCGTTTTACTTGAACTAGAATGAACAAAAAAACGCACCAAATCGATTTTTGAAAGTATGGGAGAAAACAAAGCTGGAATGTTTGACAACAAATAAACAAATGGTGTAAAGAGTGTACTTGGGCCGATAAACAGGCCATTCTACTGGCATTCATTAAAATCATTGAACATTATCAAAAATATGTCATGATTTACAATTTATTGATTTTTAACTCAAAATTATAATTTACGAAACAAAATTGAAGTATTAGCGAAATTGGTTCGACTATCAGCAGGAAAATTACACGTTTCAGTTCTGTGATATGATATTTGGGATGTTTTATATCTATTTTTCGATTTTCGATGAACTATTTTTGTGATTGAAAGTAGTATTTGAAATATTGTGTTTTAATAACACTGTTTTTGTTTCAATTTCTTCGTTCAAAAATAAAAATGCTGATTCATTGTTGTATTTATTGAATAAATGATATGCTATTAAAAAACTGTTTCGTCAGAATGACTTGCAATTTGAAGTTAAGTATACGCAACGTTTGCTATTGAGTTACGTCGATATCTCCAAAGCTCTTTAGCAGTGAAAAAACGTTTTATCAATCAATTAAATCAAACGTATGTTAATCGAGTGTGGTTTGAGTTTGGAAAGTCAATCGTTTGGTACAGTGCGAACACAAATTTTAAGTTGATGATGTCATTTTGAATAGGTATTCAAATTGAAATAATTGATTATCATCGAACGTGCACGCTACTGTATTTGATATTGTTTTGTTTTTTTTTTACAGCGTAAATTTGTATGAATGACTTGCATCATTGCTTCAACGAGAGACGTCATGAAAGACTATAATTGCTGTTGATTATTATTTCCGTATTTTTTTTTAAAAAGAAAATAGAAATCGCTCAATGCGCTTATAAATACAGCACTTATATTTAGTTTGCTTTAAGATATTGATCGTGAAACATTCATTTTTTGGCTTTAACCGATAAACAAAATGAGCAACAAAATAGTTTTATATCACTTGTACTTAAGTCCACCAGTGCGCACTGTGAAAATTGTGGCCAAATTACTTGGATTAGACCTTGAGTTACGGTAAAATAATTCATTAGGTTTTGAATTAGGGCACTTTTATTCTAATTAAATTTAAATTAATTAATTTAATCTTGTGCACTAGTACAATTAGCATTTAGGCGTAAGGCAAATATCAGCGTAATTTGTCCACTTACATTTCTAACAAATGTTTAGGTTCATAGTTATTCATTCCATAGGATCGCCGTTTTCAGCAGCATTTTTTCACATTATAATATTTTGATAAAAATAAGATAAAAAAAGCGAAACGTTAAACGACATTCAAGTTAGAGAAATTATACAGCTGAGAAAAGGTTATATTTTCAATAGATTTGGTATTAATTACATTTTTTTCGGGACAATGGAAGCTCACTTTAATAACAATGTTAGTCAGCAATTTTTTGCTATTTCTTTCGGTGATATATTTCGTTAATCAATATCATTCACTTCAAGCCATTATTGGCAAATGGCCATATTGAACTCAATTTTCTCACCAATTTACGGATTTTGTGTGCTTTTTATCGTTTTTTTTTTGCACCATTTTACCTATTTACAGATACCTCATGAAAAATAAAGACTTTATTTTTCATTTTGCTCTTCACTTTTGATTCGAGTAGAAAAAATGAGAGATAAATTGCAATATCCAGGCAAATAATGCATAAATTACGCATTGGATTGAAAAAAAATGATAATTATTGAATTTTTAAATAATTTTACTGTCGATTCATTGTGCTAACAAGTAAACATATGCAACTGAAAGTAATCGATTTTGAAATTGAATACATAGAACATCAGGGATTGGAAAAAAAATAATTTTGACAAAATATGAGATGCCCCTTCGCAGGGGTTGTTGGGGGGGTGAGCACCCCCTTTTCTTAAACTTCATCGGATCCAAAAATGATGTAGGGCAAAGCTGTTTAGAATGACGAGAGAAATAAATTAGGGTGGGTAGCACTTCAATCACTTCTGAACCTTATTTTGTCCGAGGATTTCATTTCTGCCACCCACATGTCCCTACGACCGCCCTCTCAGGTGGTCCCCATACAACATTTTCGTGTTTTACCCACATATCCCCTCCGATGCCCTTTTTGGGGGTTCAAAATAATAAATCTAGATTCTTCTGCTCTGATTTCGAAAGAAAAATACCCCCTTCCCCCCAAAGTTTTTGGACCTCCTGCACAGGTGCACAGAAATGCAAAAATCTTACCTGGAATTGGTATGTGTCGGGATATCTTCAGAGGGGTGTAAATACCGGATTCCATTGATTTCTGGACCGGGGTAGATCACGATTTCATGGACAGACCGGGGTAAATCACGGAGACTTGTTCTCTAGAGAGAGAGGAAAAACTCCACTCTAAATTCCTCAAATTACACATTTCCACATTTTTAAATGACTCCCAAATCTAAACAACAGTTAGGAGGTTAAAAATACATGAATCAGCAAATTGTTTTTTTTTTTTGGTTTTCCAGGGAAATCGATTTGCTCAACAAAGAACATTATAAAGAGCCATTTACGAAGGTAAATGAATCTAAATAGTTTTGTGTTACATTCATTTATTTTTATAATTAAAAAAAAATTATGATGATTTATCCATATTTCTACTAGCTTAATCCGGAACGAACCATCCCAACATTGGTGGATGGTGATTTCGTCATTTGGGATAGTCATGCAATCTGTTCATATTTAGTAGATAAATATGGCAATGACGATAAATTGTATCCAAAGGATTTGCAATTGCGTGCTAAATGTAATCAGCGTCTATTTTTTGATGCGTCCAGTTTGTTTGTACGTTTGCGTGACATCTCACTGACCATTTTCTTCAAAGGTGGTTCAGACATTCCCCAAGATAAAGTTGATTTAATTTATACTGCGTACGAAATTTTGGAAGCATTTTTGGCTTCTGATTCATTTTTAGTGGGCAACAATTTGACCATTGCAGATATTTCGGTATCGGTAAGCGTACTGCCACTAGAGGTCTATGCTCCACTAAAATCAGATAAGCATCCAAAGATTCTGGCTTGGTTGAATCGCATCAAGCAAACCATTCCATTTTATGATGAAATCAACGCAAAACCAGTCGAAGATTTCCGTAAGTTGCTCCAAAACACTATAGCAACAAACAAACAAAACAAATAAAAAGAATTCAACCTAAAAAGGACGAGGGAATTAATAACTTAAAAAATTAATTTCGATTCCAACAATAAACATTCAATCTGATTCGATTAAATCTGAATGCCTTTTATTTTACACCAATTTTCAGTAAATAAAGAATGAGAGCCAGCTCACTGTAAGTATATAAAACTGAGCCGTGAAACCAGTCCGCATAATTTACTACGAACCTGCTTACACTGTATTGAACATAAAATCATAGGCGACAAAGGACGAAGGAATTACAGTTTTTCGATGTATGATGTTAATACAGTAAAACCTCCGAATAGCGGAACCTCCCAAAAGCGGAATCCCTGCGTTTAACGGAAAAAATCGGCCATGGAAATCCCAATGGAAGAAAATTCACCTCCAGTTAGCGGAAAATTCATCACCGAGTCAACCATTTTTTTCCCTTCAAATCTTGTTTTCGTTCAACACACTTGTGAAAAAATGATCATGATAAGAAAATATTTCACTAAAATGTGTTTGTTTCCATTTCTGTAACTCTTTCATTCATCTCATATCGATATTTTTGCACACTCGTATATCAGAGAGAGAGAGAGAGAGAGAGAGTGAGAAAAATGCATCGAACACATTAAATTCTATCAGTTCTCTCAATACACTAACAAGAAAAAAAATGACTCGAACCGCTACAAAAATGTGCTTCAAATTCATAATCTCTTGTTTTGATTGTATTGGCCCAGCTGATTTTATGTGCTTGAGCCCAGAAATTGCTAATTTTGGCCAAAATTCACATTTTTATTCAGTTTTAAAGCCATTCGAGCCAGAGGCTATGGGGGCTGTGTGTCGATGCTCCCAAATTGGTTGCAGCCCCAATAAAAGGCGCATCGCACACCAGTAAATCTGAAATTAAAATGTTCGAAGAGAAAACATCTTCGATTTTTCAATTATTTACGTGGGAATTGAAATGTTATTCAATGTTGTTTAGCTGAATATCAACCATGATATCAACACATGATCTACGCGCTCATCGATAAATATTCAGAATAAATTCATTTTCAACGGTCTTCACAGTTGCATCTCTTCTAGGCGGATCCGTTCGTCGTGCTCTTGAATTATTAAGCAGTTTTAACTTGTTTGGTATCTTATCTAATCCACTTTCCAAATGACACTTTGACCAATGCAGTGCGAACAAATCGGTTGAATTTTTGGTTTGGAAATTGCAATTGTTTTCCTCTCTTTCTCTCGTTTTTTCTTTTTGGTACCGACTTTTTGGTACTTCAAGTTGATGTCGATGAAAAAAGTTATATTGCAACCACAGTGCGATGACAAGGCTCACTTTAAAGGGTTTTTTTTCTGGCAGAGAATGTTGGAGAGAGACGGATAGATACAGATGTATATTTCCATCTCTTTTTGTTCTGTGTTCACATCTAAAAAAAACCCTACAAAGTGAGCCTTGTCATCGCAGTGTGATTGCAACTATACAACAAATGGTTTTAGTTTATTGGAATTTGTCGAGTTTGAAACAGGGCATACTATCCAATAAATTTATCAGCTTGAATATTTTTATTAAATAAATTTATTAGATAAATTTGATGCGTCCACCGTATCGATGCGACGCTCCAAAAGAAAAACAATGGATTCCATTGATAGTCACACTGAATGTTTGGGTCGAAGTAGAAATTTGGACCGAAGTAGAATTTTGGATGTTAACTTTAGTTTTAACTTGAGTTTTGTTGGATGTCTCGTGTAACTCAAACATTCAGTGTGACTATCAATGGAATCCATTGTTTTTCTTTTGGAGCGTGGCATCGATAGTACATGGTTCATCCTTCTTGATGCATCAAACGTTGGCACAATTCAACACACAAAACAAAGACAGACATCATAAAGTTATCAACTTGCTGGGAAAAACACCCGTTTGCATGATTGTGTCTCTCTGCATGCGAACACTGTACAACATTGAACTCATCGTGCTCTTTGGTCGTGAAAATCCAACAGTTACACCTTCAGTGTACTAAACACATTTTACATACTTTTTTTTAAAAAAAATTTAAATATTTTTCCCGAATATCTTCTACATTTATCGTTCGATTATGGTTAATGGCTAAATATTTTAAAGATTTCAGTGCCAAAAAATCGTGTTCATCAAAATAAAAAACTATAAAAAAAGACTTTATTAGACGGATCCGTTGTGCATCTATTGTTTGTAATTTGTTCAATAACTTACGTTTACTAGACTGTGTGCTGCATGCTTCATCGCCACCATTTTTATTGTGAACTTTGGTGGCATCAATTTTACTTAGCTGAATTCAAAGTCTGCCATGCCACATTACATTTCCCATAGATATTTTTATTTTTATTTATTTGTTTATTTGTTTATTTATTTATTTCTACGTTCTTAAGGACTGATATACATATCACATTTGCTATTGTTACTATCATCATTATCTTACTTAATATTGAATATTGAAGAAATCACCGTTCTGTCAAAGAAAAAGTACGCTACTAGCGCGCCATGTACCTCACGTGATGAAATCTAACATTTGCTCACTTTTATTTCATAGATGTTGCCGTATAAATGAAAGAAATTTCTATATCCGCAAATTAATGCAATTCAAACGCACTGGATTATACCAGAAAATTCAGCAATGCATTTCTGTAATTGCTTTGTATTCTATTCAATACAATCGAAGCATTTTTATTCGCATCGATCGAATGGCCGAAATTCCGTCAATATGACATCACCTCTGATTGTATTAAATAGAATACAAAGCAATTATCGAAATTTCTTGCTGAATTTTTTAATATATTTCAGTGTATTTGGATAAATAATTAAATATAAAAATTTAAACATAAAATTTGCTGCCGCCGTTTCAACAAATTTGTTCACTTTTAATTGTTAACTGTTATTGTATACTGCCAATTATCTACAAACGTATTTGGGAATTTAGTGCAAAATTAGTGTTACCATGGTAACCAACCCAATGAACAATTTGTAACACATTTTTGACCTGTTTCAGGCCAAAAAATGAAACGATTTTTTAACCTGATTCAGGCTTTTATTGATTTATCAAATCAGATAAAATTGTGTGCCCAGTTCAGAACTAGAAAAGATTACATGATTTATGCTTTTATTGATAGTTAAATCAGACTAAAGTGTCTGCCTGATTCAGAGCTAGAAAAGATTACATGATTTATGCTTTTATTGATAGTTAAATCAGACTAAAGTGTCTGCCTGATTCAGAGCTAGAAAAGATTACATGATTTATGCTTTTATTGATAGTTAAATCAGACTAAAGTGTCTGCCTAATTCAGACAAAAAATGCATTTCATTTGATTTTTATTTTTGATTGAGTTTTTTATTTTCTCTGTTTTCTTATAATTTTAAATGCTTTTTTGGCAATCGGTGGATAATTTCCCTTGCAAATCGCCTCGTAATCAATATCAGGATGACGCTTGCGATAGCTCATTTGGCCCGTGAATTTCAATGGCCGATCAATCACAGCGTCCACAATATGTTCGGGGACATCCGTATTCCTGAAATAGAATATTATTGTATAATCAATTGATTACTAGAGATCAGATTATTACTTCTTATTAGATCGAATTAGATTTATTTTACATCTTTTAAATAATCTACCTGATATTTATCAAAAAGTCTTGTGCATGAGGCAATCGCGCTGGTTTGTCATCCGCCAATGGTTCCTCTGGATATACACCCAGGTCGCTACCATTTAGGTACCCTTCATATTTATTGAGCTGGCATCTCTGTATGAAGGTGTCCATCGAAATGTATACAATATCCGGACTATTTATGAATAAATGAGATAAATTTGGTTGAAATGTGATACAGGTGATGATATAAATAATATCCCTTATATAATATATAAATAATATTAAAAGTTATATGATTAAAAATGATTTTGCACCTACCTACAAGTACACAATGAGGATCGTTTGCCATATTCGATCCATCTTGGCATGGCAAAATTTATCGCCTCAGCAATGTTGAAGCCGTTGTTGTAACCGGAGTGATATCCATACGGGAATGTCACCACGATTTCGTTGAGTTCCTGTGTTATCTAAAATACGCCAAGATAACAAGTTAGAAAATTATTTGAGGTGAAATTCCAAAGTGTCTCCTGGAGGAGAATATGAAGTGTTTCAAAGAAAAATGCCGTGAAAACAGAGAGAAAATGAAAAAACGTACCTTGTTGACTTTAATATTTTCCCTAGCCAGCACATCCGGGCTTATGATTGAGGTCTTGTGTCTCAAAAAGGCTTCACACGTTCGATAGCTTGAATGAAGGTTTTCACTCGCAAACTTTTCAAATTGGCGACCATATGACGGAGGTATGGCATACCAGGCACCATGATGTAAATAGTTAACCGAATACAAATCCATATCTTCCGTGTGCCAAGCGAATGATGTTTTCCACATGCCAAAATACAGGTAGGCAGTGTTTATGCCTCCAAGCTCAGAACCGTAATCTTCGCGAACATAATCGAGTATGGTATCTAGACGATTGAAATTCCAGACACTACAATCATAATCGAACAAACTATGTTCCACTTCCGATCCATAGATTGAAGGAGTGGAAATTATTTGTTGCCAGTATTTTTGATCTAAATCATCGTAAGTAACAAACTGAGGTGGTCTGTGCTCTTTACTCTCAGCCATTTCTCTGTAGCTCTTGACCGACATCTTTTTTGCACCAATCACTTGTGCTTGTTGATACACACCTTCTTGGCCGGTAACGACTTGATGAAATGGCGTGATTTTGACGTCCAAATCGTCGATGTCTCCATAGCCATGTATACGTGGCTTCCATTCAGGTGGCGGAATAACCTGATAGAAGTGAAACCGAATTGGATGATTGCGTTGCTTTTTCACTTCTTCATTAAATGATCGTTAGAATGAGATAATCACATTCAACTCATTCAAAACACCGAAATATCAAAATTGCATTTAATTCATTTCAAAAAATCCGAATTTACACTTTGAAACAATAAAATCGATATATTTGCAATGAGATAATCACATTCAACTCATTCAAAACACCGAAATATCAAAATTGCATTTAATTCATTTCAAAAAATCCGAATTTACACTTTGAAACAATAAAATCGATATATTTGCAATAATATAATCACATTCAACTCATTCAAAACACCGAAATATCAAAATTGCATTTAATTCATTTCAAGAAATCCGAATTTACACTTTGAAACAATAAAATCGATATATTTGCAATGAGATAATCACATTCAACTCATTCAAAACACCGAAATATCAAAATTGCATTTAATTCATTTCAAGAAATCCGAATTTACACTTTGAAACAATAAAATCGATATATTTGCAATGAGATAATCACATTCAACTCATTCAAAACACCGAAATATCAAAATTGCATTTAATTCATTTCAAGAAATCCGAATTTACACTTTGAAACAATAAAATCGATATATTTGCAATGAGATAATCACATTCAACTCATTCAAAACACCGAAATATCAAAATTGCATTTAATTCATTTCAAGAAATCCGAATTTACACTTTGAAACAATAAAATCGATATATTTGCAATGAGATAATCACATTCAACTCATTCAAAACACCGAAATATCAAAATTGCATTTAATTCATTTCAAGAAATCCGAATTTACACTTTGAAACAATAAAATCGATATATTTGCAATGAGATAATCACATTCAACTCATTCAAAACACCGAAATATCAAAATTGCATTTAATTCATTTCAAAAAATCCGAATTTACACTTTGAAACAATAAAATCGATATATTTGCAATGAGATAATCACATTCAACTCATTCAAAACACCGAAATATCAAAATTGCATTTAATTCATTTCAAGAAATCCGAATTTACACTTTGATATTTTCATCTTAAACTTGCCTTGGCTATTCCAGCTAAATGGGCACCTTTTGCTTCCATGTATAATATGTATTTTTTAAATGATTTAAATTCGTCCATTGTTGGCCGGAACACTTGAATCGAAATATTTTCCATTTAAATAATATTTTTAAATTGAAAAAAAAAGTCTTATATCGAACTTTATTACTGCTTCCAATGTTATTTAGCAGCTGTCAAATACTTCATTTGGCAGCTGTCAAATACCTCATTTGACATTGCTGCATGCTCCTGCAGGAGACATATCAAATTTGAAAGTGTTTTGTTTACCGACTTTTGCTGTGGTAATTTCACACGATCATTTGCATGATCACAATTTGTTTTCAAAATAAGTAAATTGAACCAATTAAGCATGTTGAAAACAAAGCATGATATCAAGAACCACGTAGAATTTACGTATTCACAAATTAGAGAACACGAGGTAAGTATGTTCACAATTTTAATATTCGTCGGAAAAAGTCTTTTTGATTTCATCAAATTAACATTTTTCACAATTTAATCACAGAGACCAGCGCATGATTTCAGAATTGCTTGTCTTTACATGACAATTGGCGCCTATGAGGAGGCCTTTGTATACCTCGAAAGGTATACAAAGGCCAACAGCAATATGATCAGTGCTCTCAAAGCACTCACATTTTGTCAGCAAAAAATGAATAAAAATCCGGTATGTAAAATCATAAAAAATATATCAAAATATACTACTATAAATGATATGACAAGAATTTTTTAGACTGATCATGAAGTTATTGTTAACTTTGAGACGAATAGTGTACTGAACTCGGACGGGCAGACGACGTCCATAGAGAAATATTTGTCACAAGTGACACCACGTCGCGTTCATGAAATGACAAATATAAAAGAACTCTACGAAGGCTTTGGCGCAACATTATCGGATGTTTTGTATACTACTGATGAAACAAACGAACCCGATTCAACCTCCGAAACCACTAACATGTCGGAGACAAAAACACTATCGGCAATTTTGTATAGTGCTAGTGATCACAACGAACCGGATTCCACTTCGGAAACCGGTCAAATGGATAATAGTTGTCGACCCCAAAAAATGAGGAAAATCACTAATATTTCTTATGATGATGTTGGATCCGTAACATGTTTGGCAGATGAATGTCTTTTTGCTGGTAATCAGTCACTCATTGAGCCGATACTTGCTGGTGGCCAGCAAGTAATCGAACTGGAATCAGGAATAGACACAGATATACAAATCGAAAAAGCCGAGGACATGTTAACAGTGAAGCGTTTGGAATGTCCAATAGTTGGTTGCTCGGATCGTTTCAAACACAAAAAAAATATTGCCCGTCACATTAATCAGAAGCATGGAAAGCGACAGTCGGACAACACTTACAGTGTTAATAAGGTGGTGTGTAATATTTGTGGTACAGTGAATCAAAATTTAGACAATTATCGACAGCACCATGAATTAAAACACAATGACGAAACTCGACAGTTCGAGCAAAAGGCATTTTCGGTTCCGAAGCCATTGTACAAAAGCATGTCAACAGACATGTAAACAATTGTTTACGATTGTATAATAAGATTTGTTTAATTTCCCTTTAAAAAAATGGTCAATACAAAAACTTTTAATTTGTTGGCACATGTAAATAAAATTTGATGTTGATAAGCATTTACGTCAAAACAAATACAGTTTTTCTCGTTCTATGTTTTCCATTGTTCTATAGTTTTATTTTGTTCTTCTAACTAATTCACCATGGTGTGTAAAACTGGAGCTCCTTCAGGAGGCGAGTAAAAATATTGAGAATGTATACACTATAGTGTGTGCCTCAATCACCATGTTGCATTTCACTTTGGGCTTAGCGACGTGCAGCATCATTTGTGAAAACAACATACAATTTGCTAATTATAAAATTTCAATTTCAAAATGGTTATAACCAGAAGAGAAGAGAAAAATATCCGAATTCAGAACGCAGCGCGCTCTAAGGAATCATTTCAACATCTTTTATCACTTTGTCGCCCATTCAAAATTGTCCTTACGAGAGTTGTTTTACCAAACTCTTCAAGAGAAATAAACGGTAAGCTCTTACTGATAGATCATTTTTTTTAAAACTCATTAATTGAAAAATGTTTGTTGTGCAGTCCGAGATTTATCGAAATTGAAACTAACGGAAATTGCAAATTCGTCACCACCTGTGCAATGTCGCTCTATTACGTCTAAACCCCGAAGAAAAAACATGCGTGTCGCAACACCACTTACACTTCAGCGTAGCATCGATGATGCTTTTAATAAACTCATAAAAGAGTTTAAGATCTCGAGCAATTCGGTGAAAATTGGTGATTTGGTTTTGGGCCGTATGCGTGGCTATGCTCCCTGGCCGGCACGAATAACTTCCATCACAAAAAACAAACGTCGTGTTGGGTGCTATTTTTTTGGATCCCAAAACAATGGATCGGTTGATATCGATAAAATAATACCATTTCAAAATGCACATGACGTCATTCGATTGATTGGCATTCGCAATCCAAGCAATTTCAGAAAAGGAGTTAGAGAGCTCGAGATAACACTAAATATTCCAGAACATCTCAGCTCTCTCAGAGAAGTTCCATCAATACAATGATATGTGTTAAATTTAATTTTCAAATATTGACGTGAAAATCGTCGAAAAATGATGTAATATTGACAATACAGATAGCTATAGCTATGATATTACATCGTTTTTCGGTTGTTTTTTAAAAACGCATCTCATTCTCCTCCAGGAGACCGACTAAAATATTTAAAAAAGACAACACATGACGAATTGAATTTGAATTTGTTTGCATTTTCACATTGAAATAATACTGGTTTTCTAAATCTTATTCAAAAATTGAGTAATAAATATTTTTCGCTGGGCTTTATTTGAAATTCGATAATACCCGAGAGTGTGCAGAACGAAAATCAAATGAAAACCAAGCGAAAAATATTTATCATTCGATTTTTGCAATGTAAAAATGCAATCCAATTCAAGCGTGATTCGTCATGTGTTGTCTTTTTTAAACATTTCAGACGGTCTCCTGGAGGAGAATGTGATGGGTTTTTAAAAAACAGCCGAAAAATGATGCAATGACATGCTATTGTTATTAAATGCATAATTCTTCGACGATTTTGATTTCCATATTTTGACGAAAAATCACACATGTGTGTTGGTTGATTGTTTCTAGGCTATTTTTTTAAACAACCCTTTGCATCGTCCAGTGATTCTTCCGTAGTACCTTTTGCTTCGTCCGGTGACTCGTCCGTAGAACCGTGTACACGGACAACTTCAGCACATTTCGAACGCGCTATTGCTTTCATTAAGTTGGCCTTTATATCATCTTCAAAATCTTTGATCGTATAGTTTCGAATCACTTTGGATGCTGCACTGAATAGTATGCTTTGAATCTGCTTCATGTTCGAAAAGCATTGTTTTGAGTTACTTCCACTTCGTCCTGACCATGTAAACTGAACAAGTAGTTCCCTCGAAATTAGAGAATTCAAAAATCCCCACAAAATTTGTCGACGCGTTTGGTACAAGTTCTGTACTATTGGAACCAGCCGATTGGTCTGGTGTTTAAAATGAAACAAAAATGTTTTTCATGAAATTCAAAAATACTGATGAAATTTTTTTTCACTCACAAAAAAAATCCTAAAAGGTTCATCCAGATGTAAGTCCTTTTCCAAGTCATCTAGTTGAGATTTTTCGGCAATCGGGAGCTTCAATTCTTTGAACCTGTTCAAAAGGAGTATGTCTTCCTCCTTTACATTATCAACATCGAATTTCAATGCTGAACTTTCGAGCTCTTTAATTGCTCTAAATAAGCTATCAAGCTTCTCCATTAGACATGTGAGAGTCTCAGACATCACTGATATTAGCATAATGATTTGTTCCTCAGAAACATTCGATTCTACTTCCTTTGCAACAGGAGCTGTTGGAAAGGCTTGCTCAGAGGTGACTGCAAGGGCTTTGTCAGAAGTAGTTTGTGAACATTCACCTAAATCTTGTTGAGCTATTCCATCGGATTTCTCGTTCAGATGCTCTGGTGATTCACTCGTTTCATCGTTATCAGTAGGGAACAAGTGATTGTAGTTCACTTTGGTGATATTTCTATATTGTTTGTCTACACGTCTACTTTTTTTTACACTACTATGCAAGTTATTGTTAAAGTCACGATGCTTTCGTTTTTCGTTAACCATTTTGTGAATATGATCTCTTTATAAAAAACGGTTCAATTGAACAAACAACATGTAAATCCGACGAAAGACAACAGAGAAATGAAACAAAAGAATAGTTTGAATCGCCTCTATATACTAGTCTCCTGTAGGAGACTAAATTATAAATCTCCTGGAAGAGAAAGTGAAACAACTGTAAACTAAATATAGGGAAAGTTGACAATTTAAATATCGATTGAAGCCGAATTGTTCACAGTCCACTTTAGCACCGTGGTGCTATATATATTGTAATAAGAGATATCATCGTAAAATGGACATATCCAACAGTAACCAATTTTGTTTGGATAACATCGATGATAAAAAGGTCTTATTAGCTCTAGTTCAACAAAATTCCATTTCACAACTCAAAAGTAGATCTGATATAACCCAATCAGACATAAAAAGAAGGAATCAAGTCAATTCAGAAAAACAAATAATATCATCTGAATCCAATATAGATAGCATTTCTAGTGACGACGAATCAGAAAACGAGTTTTCATTGTCGTCAGAGACAGAGAGCTCAGAATCATCGGATTCTGATTCAACTTACGTGAAAAAAGATAGAAAACGTAAAAGGGCAAAGAAAACAAAAAAAGGAATAAGAAAAAAACGGAAGAGGCATGATTCCCATGAGCAACGCCGTAAGATTTTTTGCCAAGTAGCAGCACAATCATCTTTATCAAATATTAATAGTGCGTTGACAAACATGAATACTAAGCTAGATGGTATGTCCAAAGCCACCGCTAAGCTAGAGGAAATTGTAGCGCTTCATCGTCGGCAGTCATATATTACAGCCCAATTAGAATATACTTTAAATGCTCCACCTCCTGGTCATATAGCAGGTGAATGCAAAAAATTTTCATATGAAGATAAGTGTGTTGCCGTTCCAACGAAAAGCGTGGATGACACAAATAGTTTGAACGCAATTCTCGAAAATGAAGCTGTGTTTAACAAAGTGGTAAGAAATACCTCACGTCGAATTTTCGTCTAATTTGTAGATTCAATGATTATATTATTATTTTTACTTTTACATTATAGCTAGAGCATATCAGTGTCGTTTTTGGTGCACAAAAGAAACGAATTTCATGGAATATGACTCGCAGGCTGTTGGTTACACTTATAAGTAAAGAATGCTTGGCGAATTTCACTTGGTCTGGGAAATCTCATATCAAAGAAGTATCAAAATCACCCTTCAAGTCTTTGAAGAACATTCACGATGTTGTTATCCAAGCACTACAAAAAATGGAACCCACATATGAATTTAAAGATTTCAAGGATGATATGGTCAAACATGTGCTTAAGTACGCATATTTACAAAGTTCACAGAATCCAAATTCAACAGAATCTTGTGAAATGGTTGAAATTCCAACTTTACTCGACGATTGAGCAACTTTCTCACCCAAAAAATGATTCAATATGTGAGACGTAAGCCAATGACAACACAAATAGTCAAGCGTTGATCAAAAAGTTTGATTGTGTAAATTACTATATTTTGACGAAATTTGAATAATGTGTATAAGAGATTAATATCAAACAATGTCATTAAAATCGAAAAATTATGCATTAATGACAATAACATGTCATTGCATGGTTTTTCGTTTGTTTTTTAAAAACGCATCTCATTCTCCTCCAGGAGACCGATTGAAATTTTTAAAAAAGACAACACATGACGAATTGAATTTGAATTTGTTTGCATTTTCACATTGAAATAATACTGGTTTTCTAAATCTTATTCAAAAATTGAGTAATAAATATTTTTCGCTGGGCTTTATTTGAAATTCGATAATACCCGAGAGTGTGCAGAACGAAAATCAAATGAAAACCAAGCGAAAAATATTTATCATTCGATTTTTGCAATGTAAAAATGCAATCCAATTCAAGTGTGATTCGTCATGTGTTGTCTTTTTTAAACATTTCAGACGGTCTCCTGGAGGAGAATATTATGTATTTTTTAAAAAGTGTGGCCGAAAAACGATAATGGCTATAGCTATCTGTATTGTCAATATTACATCATTCTTTTACTTCCTGACAATACTATCATTAATAAAATGACAATACATTTATTAACGGAATGTGTGTAATAATGGTTGGAACACAAGCTGAGAATTTAATGAGATGCAAACCATTTTAACTTTGATTTCTCTCACTTTTAAAATGACCTGAGCACCTACAGTCCCATCCGAAGCATATATGTGTAGTTTAGATGAATCGAAAGGTTCAGTATAGAAGTTATCTATGTTCACCATTTCTTGCCCGTGCAAATGAATCTCTCCTCCCGTATTTTCAGCATATTCGAACCGTATGATTTTTTTCGCATTAGTCATAAACCATTTATCGCCAAATTTTTTTGATGATATGCGGAAATCTGCAAATATTACTGCTTGGAACTTTAATTTATCTTCATTGAATGGAAATTTGAGTTCAGCCACATCATCATGCAAGACAAAATCAATGGGCTCGTTGTCGATTACAGAAGCAATCTCGCTCATCCGACGACTTATTTGCTGCAAAGGATTGTTCATTGAACGCAATTTGCTTTTAATAAGCTGCAAACAGTTCTCAAATGGATATGTTGAAATGGTGTTTAAATTTCCAAATCGTCTCACATCGTCCACCAGGTGACATAAATTGTGAAAATTGCTTGAAATAGAATGCTCACCATACAATTCTATATGTATTTCAATATAGTCACTAAGCAATTGGTCTACTAAATTAGTGTCATGAACAATTTTCTTATACTCATCGGAATAACATAAAATTGTAGCACAAGTAAGGAGGCGGAAGTGTTCGTACTCATCCACGGTTAAGAATTCTTTGAGTACAACGATACCAATATATAATAGGAATGTACGATATTCAGTACCTTTCCAAACGTGGAGGTAGCTCAAATCACGAACAGCCCTATGAATTTCGGTGGGCATTTCTTGTCTCACTTGTGCCATCATCAAGTTTATTTTCACCAAATCAGCACCTTTCAAATGTCTCTTATAACTTCTAGTTCCTTCTTTGAACTTTATCAGACTCTTTTTCATGATACCCTGCTCCAATAAATGGAGAGGATCCGATGTAGGAAAGTCAGCAACCATATTTATATCCTGCAGGAGTTCTATAACTGATCTTTCACCGCGGTGATGTTCTTTTTGTTCCCTCATTCGAAATGATTCGTTTGTTCTTCTCGGTGAATCAGTTTGTGGGAAGGACATAACTGAGTAAGTTTTGGAATATGTGCCACGAGTAGTGCATTTTTGACACCCAAAGTAACCATTGAAGTTGATCACACCTACAAAGAATTGGTTTTAAACTTCTGGAAACGATCAACTATACTTGTACGTACCTTTCAAAAGTGATCTCGCAGGAGTGTCACAAATGAAGCATCGTATTTTACATTTAATGCGATGGCCATTTATGATGATACCATTGGCAATTATGTCCAACATTTCATTCACAAATGGCAACAAGAATTCATTCGCTGGGGAAGGCTTTCCTTCACCGTACCAAATCGACACAATGAATGGTTTAACTCTCGAAAATTCTATAGAATTTTGGGTATACCCAAAAATTGCACAAATTTCAATATTTTTAACTAAAATTAGTATTTTCATTAACATTACCGTGTATATTCGCCAAAATTGGCCAAAACTCCTTTTTCGAACTTTTGTGGAGAGGAATTCCATCAGCGTTGATGTTCAATGACAATTCTAGATTTCGGTCTAGCGATTTAAATATTTTGCTCAAATTCTGTCTCACTCCTGAATACCACATTTGCCCATTCGCCAGATTCAGCAGTTCAATGTCATTCGGAGTTTTCAATACCGTGCGTGAATCAATTGGTAACCACGTTAAGCCAAATGAAACCAGAATTCTCAATAAATTGGAAAACGCTCTCTGGGTAACATTGTATTCAATTGCCCATAAACGTAATTTCTCCGCAGATTCATTAAATTTTTCCTCAGATTCAGCCGTAGGTGATTCAGCCGTAGGTGATTGCGGATTTGTTTCTGTCCGTGTTGAAGGTGCTGCAACGCGTTGTAAGCGCCTTTGTACTAAATGTTTTTGATTTGACAATCTTCTTGCAACACCCCGGTGGAAACGGACGCGATAATTTGAGGATTTTCTACTCATATCAGTATCGATTTTTTATGAACTTTAAACTGAACGAAATGGTTAACCTATACAATTGTAGTCACTGTGTGAAATACTGAAGGGCAACTACCGTTTGTTCATCTTTCAAACTCAAACTTTGTAAATGTCTATATACAATTAACAATTCTCTTGGAGGAGGCAGTAGGTCATGAGCGATGCGAGTGCCACTCTTTCAAAAGAGTTAACTTTTCGCATTTGCTAAACGATCGTTCTGTTCGAATTCTCTGTTAGCAGAGATGGCGCGTTATATCGTGCCGAATATTTTAATTCAAATATGAGGTCTCCTGTTATGTATTTTTGTTATATTTTGTATTCAAACATGTTTCGAGCTATGGTGCATTCGGTTTTAGCAGTGTGCAAAATATGCACTGCGACTAAGCCTGATTCAACCATCAACAAAAACCTAAATCGCGCAATATTTTCTAGAACTGAATCAGGCTCTCACTTTAGTCTGATTTCACCATAAATAAAAGCATAAATCATGTAATATTTTCTAGAACTGAATCAGGCTCTCACTTTAGTCTGATTTCACCATAAATAAAAGCATAAATCATGTAATATTTTCTAGAACTGAATCAGGCTATCACTTTAGTCTGATTTCACCAGTAATGAAAGCATAAATCATGTAAACTTTTCTAAACGTGAAGCAGGTTCACACTTTAGGCTGTGATTGACCATTAAGAGATGCTTGGATCAGGTAAATGTATATTTCGCCTGAATCAGTCTATGATTATGGCGTGATTCAGGCGAAATTGGGATTTCCTTAATCGAGTTTAGAAATGTTCATTGGTTAAACGATCGTTTTCACTACAAGCAAACAATCAAACTACCAAAACTACACTGCAATTTATGCACCAAATGGAGAAGTTATCTACACCAAAACGGAAACTCTTTTAGATATGGTAGAAACGACTGCCGAGGAAGATTTAATTGAGAGCGCAGATGATATTGTGAGTGAGGAATCATTTGCAAGTGAATATACAGCACATGGTAACAGCGACCCCAAAGAAATATCATCAGCCAACGTGACCGACTATATACTGGACCCAGAATACGTCGAAGAGGTTGTGTGTACTGAATGGATTGCTTCCAATGAAAATGATTCCGCTGATAATGAAAGAGTTTCAAACCAAGAAGATGTTCAAGATAAACTGACACCGGATCTGAATTCTATTTTTCCGCACCTAACCCCTCCGTAAGTTCTTTTTTCACATTTATTTACAGTAGAATCACCGAAAACGCAACATAAATGTTAGTTGCTTTTCTGAATCAGTTTCAAAAATCTGTTTCTTTTTCATGATGATACCCGAATTTTAAAATCACATTCTTTCATTTCAACACATTGTTGTTTAAATGTTGCTTTATTTTTCATAAATTCGGTTAAATCTTTAGCCAAGCGGTTTTGATTTACACCGCTTTCAATTTCGTTCAAAATTTCAACTTGTTGGTTCAAATCTAGTTTGCTAACCACACATTTATTTCATTCATTTTTAGCATTTTAAGGCTACGAGAGACGTCAATGGATGATTTCAATTTAAGAAGTACACCATTCTCAACGCCAAGCTTTACCATTTCGCCTAAACCGATGACTCCATTTAAAGATTTGATCTCGCCTCGTAGTGGAAACGCAAACAGATTGACGGATTGCTCATTTAATATTATGTATTATAAACCCGATGAGTTAAAGGGTATCAAAAGAATATAAATAGGAAAACTGTTCGAAAATAGGCCAAAGTAGCGAAATTTGTTAATGAAAAAAAAAAATTATTTATTATGATGATAAAAACGGAAACAAACATTGTTCATTTGTATCATTTCTCTGTTTATTTCTCCTCTCTGTTTATTTCTCCTCCCAAAATATGATCGAAATTCTAATAAAAATTCACGTTGGGGATCAATGGCACAAATTGACTGTAAACTTGTAAACTTGTAAAACTGTAATTACAGGTGTATATATTATGTAAAACTGTAAATCAGCTTTACAAAATATGTAAACTTGTAAATCATTTTTACATAATATGTACACCTGTAATTACAGTTTTACAAGTTTACAAGTTTACAAATTTTGTAGTCTCTGGTGCAATACCCCCCTGATAATGCAAAGGCTTTTCGCCTATATGACATGAATAATCAAAAAATTGTCATTAGTCATGATGTCATTTTTATGGAAGACAAAGACAAGGTAATCGATTTAAATTGTGTAACCAGATCATCTGAAGTTTTTATAGGAAATGACAAATGCTCTGATGAGGTGCAATATGACCCGGTGGCCACAAAATGTCTCGGCACCTGTTGTAACAGGGGAGAATGCAGAAGGTGTTCCAACATTACTAATCAACAAGATGTATCAAATTCAGCAGAATCGACTTTTGAATCAGCGACTAGCGATGGAAATGAAACTGTGAATGAGACAATCATCGACGCTGGCGCTTTGGATGATTCCAGACAGGATCCGATGTTGTGAAATATGAAATATTATTCAGCATACGTAAACAGAAATGAAAATTGATACACATATAAAATTATTGAATAAATGTTAGTCTGCTTTTATATTTCTTTGACTACACATCGACTTGTTTTATTTGTCTTTACCCACTACTTTCTGCAGGTTATGGGCGAATGTTGTTGTTGTTTTTAAACGTATAAAGTAAATTATTTTATTATTTGTTAAAATAAATTTTGTGTGACAATGAGTGGAAATCAGATGTCGATTGAACGTTTAAAGGGTCGAGAAAATTTCGCAAGTTGGCGTGTTGGAGCTAAGGCCCATCTGATATGCAAGGGTCTTTGGAAAGAAATAAATGTTGATGTAGCAGCGCTCACGGACGCAAAGTTGAAAGAAGCTAATGAAAAAGCGCTTGCGGAGTTAACACTCTTGCTTGACCCATGTATGTATACGTACATTGAAGATTGTAAAACAGTCGGGGTAGCGTGGAATGCATTGATAGGAGCATTTGAAGACAGTGGTGCTGTTCGAAAAATCGGGACATTGGGATCGTGGTTTACGTTAAAACTCCAAGAATGTGAGTCCATGGAGGATTATGTTAGTAAACATCTCAATTTACGCTCGAAAGTAAAGGCTGCTGGTTTTAATATCGAAGAAGAGGTCGCGGCAAGTATAATGTTGGTCGGTTTACCAGAAGAGTATAAACCGATGGTGATGAGCATCAGAGTTAAAAGTGGCGATTTAACAGTTGATTACGTTAAAAATCTTTTGCTTCAAGATGTGGACTATGGAAATGACGGTGGTAATCAAACGGCACTTATGGCGAAAAAGACTTTTAAAAAGAACAAAAAAGTGAAATGTTATGACTGTAAAGGCCCGCACTATCGGAATAAGTGTCCACAACGAATGAAGAAAGACGGTTATGAGAAGAGTAGTGATAAAAAAGATGTAGTACTTTATAGCTCGTTCAAATGTGTAACTTGCATGGAGGGTAAACAAGTTCGAAAACCTTTCATCTCCGACGGAAATAGGGCAAAAGATTTGCTTGATTTGATACATTCTGATGTATGCGGACCGATTACACCACAATCGATTGGAGGTGCAAAGTACTTCGTGATTTTTGTAGATGACTACAGCAGAAAAGTTTTTGCTTATGTGATGAAAGCAAAAAGTGAAGTGTTTTCAAAGTTCATTGTATTCAAAAATTTCGCTGAAAAGCAGTTGGGCAAACCGATAAAAAAATTCAGAAGTGACGGCGGCAAAGAATTTGACAATAAACAAATGCAAGAATTTTTTGCTGAACACGGTATAAAGCAGGAAAAAAGCGCTCCGTACTCACCTCAACAGAATGGTGTGAGTGAGCGGTTTATGCGAACGATAGTTGAAAAATTGCGGTGTTTGTTATTCGATGCGAAGCTTACTAAGGGTTTTTGGGCTGAGGCACTTTTTGCTGCAGTCGATATTATAAATGCTCTGCCCAATAGAACTATTGCCAACAAAATGCCAGATGAAATTTGGCATGGTACAAAACCAGATTTATCAATGATAAGGGTTTTTGGTTCAAAGGCTATGGTGAAAATTCCACAAGAAAAGCGAAGAAAGCTAGACAAAAAGTCCATGCCATGTATATTTTTGAGACGTGCAGAGGATGCAAAAGCATACCGTTTGTATGACAAAGAGAGTAAAAAAATTGTAATTAGTAGAGACGTTGAATTTTTTGAAGATTCAAATTTTGATGTTGCTATCAATAAGAGAGATAAAAATTTTATTCATGAGTTTGAATTATATGATGATGATGATAAAATTGCAAATAAGCCAATTATTGATTCAGGGGGAGATGTTATGGTGAATGAATCAACAATTGACGGACAAATTGATGATAATTCGGTAGCCTCATCAACGGCACATGCAAATGATGAACAGCCAGCAACCACATCGGGTATCAATGACAATAATTCGTCGACTACATCGACAGCAAATGTTAATGCTGAACAGGCAGAATCAGATGTCAATGGTGAAAATTCGACGGCAAACCATAACGAAAGTGTTATTGCGACTGACAACAATTCTTTTGATAGTACAAATGACACGTTTGAAGAGGCAGATAATGAGCGGTTAGATCCAACTTATTCAACAAGAGCGCAAATTCCAGTTGATGAAGAACCACCGAGAACACGTAGTGGTTTTCCGTTCTCTATGTTAAATTTTCATGTTGCTTATTCGGTTACCAATACTTATCCGGATGAACCGAAGACGTATAAACAAGCAACGAAATGTGAGCAGAGTGAAAACTGGATCAAGGCGATGAAAGATGAATATGATTCATTAATGAAAAATCAAACTTGGAAAATGGTCGAGCGACCGACCAACAGAAACATCATCGACAATCGCTGGATTTTCAAGATCAAGCGTAACACCGATGGTTCGGTGGAAAGATATAAGGCGCGTTTGGTGGCACGCGGTTTTTCTCAAGAATATGGCTTTGACTATATGGAAACATTTAGTCCAGTGGTGCGATTCACGTCCATTCGTGCCATATTAGCTACAACAGCTCAAAGAAAAATGCAGTTGCAGCAGTTTGATGTAAAAACAGCTTTTCTTAATGGAGATTTAAAAGAAGAAATCTTTATGGAGCAGCCTGCCGGTTTTATAGACGGAACCAATAAAGTTTGTAAATTACAGCGTAGCCTTTATGGCTTAAAACAAGCATCGAGATGTTGGAATCAAAAGTTTAAAAATTTCATTCAACTGTTTGGATTTAAAGCATGTGAAGCGGACCCGTGTGTTTTTGTAAGCAACAAAAACAGCAAGCTAATTATTTTGGCAATTCACGTTGACGACGGACTTATTGCAAGCGATGACAAAGAATGTATTGAACGCGTAATGAATTTTTTGCAAGCTCAGTTTGAAATCAAGTCAATGCCCGTTGGATGTTTTCTTGGACTCGAAATTGAAAGGCGAAGTGACGGTTCAATTTTTGTGCATCAGTCAGCATATGCAAAGAGGGTATTGAACCGATTTAATATGAATTTTTGTAATTCGGTTGCGACACCAATTGATTCAAATCAAGTGTTGCATAGTTTCATCGAATCGAAAGCAAGTTCGTATCCGTACAGAGAGGCTGTGGGCAGTCTCATGTATCTGTCTGTTGGAACGAGGCCTGACATAACACATGCGGTTGGTATAGTTAGCAGATATTTGGAAAATCCAACCGTTGTCCACGAAAATTGCGTTAAGCGCATTTTTAAATACTTAAATGGAACAACAAATTATGGTTTGCTCTATTTAAATGGCAAAAATCTACAATTAACTGCATATAGTGACGCAGATCATGCGGGCGATTTAGAGACAAGACGATCAACAACCGGCTTCGTTTTTAAATTTGGCAGTGGCACTATCAGTTGGGGCAGTGAGCGTCAAAAATCTGTGTCAATTTCAACAATGGAGGCGGAATATATAGCCGCTTCAGAAGCAACAAGAGAGTTGATATGGTTGAAAAGACTTTTACGCGAAATCATCCCGGTCAATTTGGAAAAGCCAATGTTTCTTATGGATAATATGAGTGCCATCAGGCTGGTTAAAAATCCAGAATTCCATAAGAGGAGCAAACATATAGATGTGAGGTATCACTTCATACGTGAAAAATACGAAAAAGACGAGTTTGGTCTCGAGCATGTAGCTTCGAATGACATGTTGGCCGATATATTCACAAAGGCTTTGCCGAAACAGCGCTTTGAGTATTTAAGGTCAATGATCGGAGTAGCGCCCGAGAATTAATTTTCTTGTATTTCTTTTATGTTGTGTAAAGTAATTTTTTTTGTTTTCATTTTTTTTCGTTTCAATATTTTGTTAAGCTTTGCAATTTTCAATCATGAAGTAGAATCAAATTTAATTTATATATTCAGTTCGTTTTTGACCACGTTAGAGTTCACTTGAATTTTTAAATTCGCTCCGATTAAATTATTGAATTAACCAGTATTAATTTTATTTAAATCTCTTTGAATTTTTTTTGAAATCACAAGTGAACAATCATGGTATTACCATTGGCAGTGTTGATCCCAGTTGCAGCGTCTGCAGGCACTGCTCTATTCACCGATATTGTTTCCTATTTTGCTTTCAAGCCGAAAGAAAATATGGAGCCAGCTGTAAATTCAAAGGGTGAAATATACAACAATGTTCAATTGGCAGTAGAGGAAAACAATAACCAAAACAACACGTTGGTGCTTTTAGTTGGAATTTTGGTGCTACTAAAGTTCACGGAAGTTATCATCTTCACAATAAGTTCGTATAAAAAATCACTCAAAAAGAAGTACAATTCGAAATATGCACGAGATACGGTGACAACAAATCCAGCAACGCAAATTCAACGCGCGCCACAAACTTCACCAGTATAAAAGATACAAAGAAAAAGAAAAGCTACGTTTTTTTTACGACGACACGTATGGAACCAATGGACTACGATTAATCAAAATGTTATTGAAAATAGTTAAGTTTTTTTTACGTATTTGAATAGAGGGAGTGTTGTGAAATATGAAATATTATTCAGCATACGTAAACAGAAATGAAAATTGATACACATATTAAATTATTGAATAAATGTTAGTCTGCTTTTATATTTCTTTGACTACACATCGACTTGTTTTATTTGTCTTTACCCACTACTTTCTGCATCCGAGTTATCAAACTAGAGCAAGAATGGACGAGAATGCGGAAAGACCACAAACCAGGAGTATGGTGAGAGATCTTTTAAATCTACATTGTGCATTTTCTACTTTTAGTGAACCAGAAAACTACAAGAAGGCTATGAATGATGAAAATGTGGAGAAATGGAAGAAGGCTATGAGAGAAGAATATGATTCGCTGATCAAAAATGATACTTGGATGCTCGTATCACGGACATAAAAACGGTTGACAATAGATGGGTGTACAAGTTAAAACCAGAACAGGGTGACATACCTATTCGTTTCAAGGCAAGACTTGTCGCTAGAGGTTTTACTCAAGAATATGGAGTAAACTATTTAGAAACCTTCAGTCCAGTGGTGCGATTCACAACCATTAGAATTGTTCTAGCGATTGCAGCCCGACGGAAGATGAGCATCAAACAGTTTGATGTGAAGACAGCCTTTCTGAATGGAGACCTGTCGGAAACCATTTATATGGAACAACCGATTGGTTTTGAAGATGGGACTGATCGCGTCTGTCTCCTAAAGAAAAGCTTGTATGGACTCAAACAGGCTAGTCGGTGCTGGAATAAAAAAAATTCTTCATTCATTGAGCTATTCGGTTTTGTAAAAAGTATCTATGATCCATGTGTTTTCATTAGCAGGAAAAATAATGCACTCACCATCCTTGCCATCCATGTTGACGATGGAATTGTGGTAGGCGAGCGAATTGAGGATATCAATTCAGTTTTGAAATATCTCAACGAAAAATTTGAAATAAAAGAAATGGATATTGGCTGTTTTCTGAGTTTGGAGATTGAGCAATCTAAAGACAAATCAATTTTTATTCATCAGTCATCGTATGCTAAAAGAGTTTTAAAGAGATTTGACATGTTGGATTGCAATGGTGTTTCGTGTCCGAGTGATCATAATCAAAATATGGCGGAATTTGATGGATCAGATAGGTCCAACTATCCGTATAGTGAATTAATCGGAAGCCTTATGTATCTAGCAATAGGTACACGCCCGGACATTGCTCATGCAATATCAGTGGCCAGTCGATATCTGGAAAGGCCAACCGTGGCCCATGAGCGAGCAGCAAAACGCATTTTAAAATACATAAAAAAAACTTTTAATTTTGGTATTTCATATTACAGTAACTCGGGCGAGTTGAACGCCTACAGCGATGCAGATTATGCTGGTGATAACGACACCAGGCGATCGACATCTGGATTCGCTTTTACACTTGGGACGGGTGTAATAATTTGGGGTTCGGAAAGACAACAATCCGTATCTTTGTCCACCACGGAAAGCGAATATATTGCAGCGTCACAAACTGTAAAGGAGCTGGTGTGGCTGAAGAACATATTCCACGAAATTCTGAATTGTAATCTAAAAACCGTCCTATACATGGACAATCAATCGGCTATAAGACTCATAAAAAATCCAGAGTTTCACAAACGTTCGAAACACATAGATATTAGATACCATTTTATCCGCGAGAAATTCAGTGAAAATTTGTTTGACCTAAAGTACATTAATACAAACGATATGCTTGCTGACGTATTCACGAAGGCATTGGCCGCACCCAAATTTGTTGATTTTGTTAAAAAAAATTGGGTGTTCAAGAAAAACAATAATTATGTCATGAATGCACTTGTGTCAGCAACCTAGTTTTTTCAATATTTCATTTTCATTCGAAAAATATCGAAGTAGGGCGAAAATTGTTAGTTTTAATTTTTGATCAAATATTTTGTTACTTTTAATTGCATTTCGACAGCGAACTGGTAAAGATCAATTCCTAATTTTTATTTTGTGTTTAATTGAAATAGTGTTTTGAGTACAATTTTAATTTTTTGTTTCGAAATTTTGTTTGAAGAATTTTTTTCATAGATTTTCATAAACACGGGTATTTTCGGATCAGATGAACAATCGATTGAAGCAAAAGCAGTTGATACTACGGGCCATGTCAACAACAACGTTATCATACAGGAAGCTAAAGATACTCATGGACAGTTAATCATAAGTGAAAAATTGTTATTCGGTACTTATATTCTTGTGGCCATAGAAATAATTAATTTGACAATTCGTATTGCAAGTGCATTCAAAAGAAATATTAAGAGAAAATATCAGAGAGAAAATAATAATGTTTGAAAATTGTATGTAACATTTATTTTGTTGAAATCTGTGTTTACGCATTAGGGAGAATGTTGAATGTAATGCTGAACACGCATTAGAATAATAACACTATAAATGACAAGAATAAACTTTTCAATTAGTTAGTCTAATTGTGACACTGCAACAGAACGGACGTGCATTTTATTTACTCTAAATCAGCGTTTTATCATATCAATAACTCTCGAACGGATTCTCAAATCCCAAAGTGACAAAAGCAAATTTGTTCAGAGTTATCACCGGATGTTTCCTATTGAATTTGAGCCATATCGGTGTAGCCGTTCCAGAGATATGTGCATTCAAGTGCACGTGAATCGGGTTTTCAGTACATTTTTACACAAAAACTGATTTTCACATTTTTTACTCTCCTGGCCGTATTTGTTAATGAAAATGCATGCAGTTTGCGTCGTTTGAAAGATATTCAAGTCCTCTTGATGTTCTAATTATTCAAATAATGCATAAAATGTATCTTTAAGATGAAAAATCATGGTACGATAAAACTAGTGAAAATGTACGAAATTCTTAGAAAATCGAATTGTGAATCGAATATATCTCATGAAAAGAGTCCCAAATCGAAAAGTGCGGAGTTTTATTGAGTTTCAGAACGTGTTGTGTTGAAAATTAGCCATATTGCAGTAGCAATTTCATGAAGACGTGCACTGAAGTGCAAATAACGTGCCTAAATAGAGGCCATTGTATGACAAAATAACATTTAGTCCGTTTCCATGGCAGAACCAATACTTTCTCTCTTGACTGGTCAATGATTTGAATTGTTAAACATAAACACCAAATTCCATATCAATGCGAAAAAGTCAGGATTACGAATGTAATTCAATTTATGTTAAGAATAATTTCCATAATTTCACAATCAATTTCTAATTTTAATTCGTATTAACTTTTGTTTCATTTAACGGTATCAATTAGATTGAAATAGTCGATAATGATGACACGATTAGCCAATTCTTTTCGAAACAACCCTCGCTTATTAATTTAAAAATATTACATGAACACGTTGTTCTCGTATTCGGCATTAAAGAAAGATGACCAAACGTTTACCAATTTGACGTTTCCATTTGATTTACATTGAGACTTCAGCTCAAGTCTCAATATAAATCAAATGGAAACGTCAAACTGGTTCTGCTTTACACGAACTGTCAAGCATGGTTCTTTAATGATTACAGTAAATATTTGGAACAATTCAAAAAACAAAATACAAAACTCCCAGCAGATAAGAAGCACAAAACAAAAATATATTACATCTGTGATGTTGACATCCAAAGTGAATTTGCTATTATCTACTGTGAGTACTCAGAAACTCACCAAAACATAACAAATTATCTAAAATCTATTTCAGTAATATTCCACACCATGTATGTAGGTGTTACACAACAGCATGCAGGAAAGGCGCCGAAAGGCTCGGAAGGCATTAAAAACAAAAAACAAAAAAAAAATAGTGAAAATATTAGCCTGTGGCACGTTTGGAAGATTGTCGTTTTTCGGCACAAATGGTTTTTTTCGCTCAGTCAGACAATCCAATGTTTTTTTTCGCATAATGACTTGCAAGATCCGGCCAAAACATGATTTTGTCGTTGAGTTTGAAATACAGCCAAATAAACGCATGAATTTAGTCTCAAAAACAGATGTTATTATAAATATGATTTTAATTTATACAAATATTTTTCAATATAGCTGGGGACTGCCAGAAAAAATGGATCAATATTCGAGATCATTATATAAAAAACAGAGGCAAAAAACTGGGAACTGGTAGTGCAGCCGAAATTAAAAAAAGGTGGAATGACTTGATGGCATTTTTGGACGAAGTGGTCACAACCAACAAAAAGTATGAGGTTTTTTCAAAATCTTTATTTCGAGAAAAAAAATACTATTGAATCAAATTTTTTTCATCTAATCTCCTCATCAGAACAACAACAAATATTGCTGCAGAGAATTTCCAAAATGACGATGACGATGATAGCATTTCACACGAGAACAGCGAGAATATACCCCCAATCAAACGAAAGCGTAGCAACTCCAATGGAGAACAGACAAAACTGTTTGAGACTATTGCGAGTACGTTGAAAGAAAGCAATCTAAAGCGAAGTGAATTGTTTCAGCATATTCTCCAATCACAAGCTCGGCAGACCGAACTGGAGCTATTCTTCAACTCTATTTGTAAAACAGTTGAGAAGTTCAGTCCACTAGAACAAGCGCGAATCAAAATGCAAGTTTCACAAATAGTTAGTCAGGCTGAAATAGCTCTAGTGAGTCAAACCCACCCACCATATCACTACATTTCAATCCATATCCTAATCAAAATTCCCAGCCAAATCCATATTCCTATCCCACCCCAAGCCCAAGTCCAAATTTAAACTTACAACCAAATCTTAATTCCCAGCTAAATTCATATCCCTATCCCACTCTCAGCTCAAATGCAAATCCAAATTCAAACCAAGTCTCAGGTCCAAATTCGAGTCTGTGTCCATATCAAATTCAAAACAAAGAACCACATACTGAAGCAGCAAATGACATACCAAACACAACTTTTAACGAGAATCACTCTTATTTTAGTTTATAAATTTCATATTTTTTGTTGACATTGCCCCAATGTGTTCATAAAATTCCAAAAATCGATATAGACCATATAATATGACATCGCATAATAAATAAAAGTTGAGCAACAGCTTTTGAGTATTTTATTTTGAATAAAAGTATCATGCATAATTCTGTCATCCAATAGTAATGAAGATTTTTGAATTGTTTTCTATCTTGATTCATTGATCAGATAAATCGTTCGATCGAATGTTAATACAGTTTATGATTGCTCACGATTGCTCACGATTGATCGAACGATTGAAATTATATGAACGATTGACCAACGATTATGAATCGTCTAACCATCATAAACGTGTTCCTTGGAAAACAATCCTTAACGTTAAACAACGTTTACAATCGTGTACGATTTTAGGGGCAAACGTGAGCAAACGTTCGCCTAGGAAATAGCCCGTTTATAATCGGGCACGATTGCAAACGTCGTCACACAAACGTTGAACGATTACGATCTTTGAAGGTTTTTTTTCAATCGTGCGCGATTATTTTAAAAAATTTCAACATTTGGGCGATTGAAGTGAAACAATGTATTGTACATCAATCAAATGTACAAATTCATGAGATTATTATCTTTACAAAATTTCGTTTATAAAAATAAATTAATTGTTGTATTATTATAAAAAAAAAACATATTTGTTTTTATATTTTCATATATTTGATATTAGAAATCTGCAGATTATTTCATTCTGATCTGATCTCTTCCATCAGGCTCTAAAAATCATCACGATGAAAAATTTTCTACGCAGCAACAACAACCATGCCAAACGACAAAAGACCACAACCCTTTTGGTTTTCGTTTCTGTGTCAAACACAATTGTCAAACACATTTTTCATGCTTGAAATTCCTATCACGTTGATAACGAATCATATTGTGTGAATGTAAAAAATGTTTTGGGGTAATTATCAATCATCGTATTATAGTAGGGGTAAGTGGGGGACAACAACATGGGACGGAAGGCAACACGGGACACTCGATATATCTCGCCTTAGGCAACACTTTTGTCAAAAAATGTTTGTATGATTAATGAGCGCTATCATGACGGTCAACTGTTAGCTGATAACTTTGTGATCAGTATCACACAGACGACGCTAGAATTTTTTTCATGTTTTTGGCATATCACGCTCCGATATTTTCATGTCATAGAATCTCGAAAAATTTGTGTAAAATTCAATTTTTTCTTTTTAAGTTGTATTTTTTATATAGCTGAAAGTGAGTACTTTGAAGGGATATAAAGTGGTTTGAAAAATATTTTGAGTTATTAAAATGCTGATAGCCTGAGTCAAAAGTGAGCCTGGGGGCAACATGGGACAGCATATTTGTTCATTGTTTTGACTTTATGTCACATCAATAGCATACAAACATTGTTTTGCAGCATATAAATGGCATTCTTTTTGACGTTCTGTGTTAAATTATGATATTTTACTTTAGATTTATTGTTTTTTTTCAACCAAATATGACATTTCAATCAAATGTTATATTTTTATTAAACATTCATCTCTCAATAAATTATTTTTCAAATAAGCGAAAGAAAAAACAATAATGCCCGTTCCAAGTGCTTTATCTTTTATTCAGGATAACTTTTTATCCGATCCTAAACTAGACATGATACAACAAAAATTCACTTTCAAGTTTTTTTGTCTATGAAAAATATGAGATTTGGCCTTTGAAGTTTGTTAAAATATATATTTTTGTTGTCGCGGTATCAAAAAATGTATTTTATCGCAGGATAACTTTTTTATCCTGGGATAAAATACATTTTTTGATATCTGGAGAGCAAAAATATCTATTTTAACAAACTTCAAAGGCCAAATCTCATATTTTTCATAGACAAAAAAACTTGAAAGTGAATTTTTGTTGTATCATGTCTAGTTTAGGCTCGGATAACAGTTAGCCTGAACAACTTTATCCGGATAAAGCACTTGAAACGGGCATAAGAGTGTATTGAGTAGTCTAAAAAATTCTATGAAAAGTATGTTATGATTTTTTAGTGGCAAAACATATTAAACTGAAACAGAAATTCCATGCACATTCAAGAGAGAAACGCAATTACATCACATTCACTTAATTTCACCTTTTCAATGTGAATTATTTAATTCCATTTCAATATGACTCTGAATTTAACAAATGTACACGAATAATGTATTAGCTATGTCCGGACAATCAATAAACAGCCTAACATTAAATTAAATTCAAACAATTTAACACAATTGTTAATAAATTGTGGGGGCACTTTGATTTTTATTGATTGAGAATTTGAGTTGATGGCTGTCGATTCGAATGGGACCATACATCCTTCGTGGATATCATCTCGTGTGATTATGTGTCCTTCAGCGAATAATTACTTGATGCTCATCGTTCCATGAATATTCAGTGTGTTTTGTGCTCTCCCCAAGAACCGCTATGAAACATTATTTAATCAAATGTATTGTAAAATTTGCCTCTTCACAATTCCAACACAATCAATGTATTCAATGAATTTATAAATTCTTACGTTCAATATGACCGGCTTAATTGGTTGTTTGCAATATCGTCCTTCCACGGATTCGGAATAATTTACTTTATAATTCTGATACGCAATTTGCTATTTTATTCAGCGTCTATTTCGTGGCGAAATGACATGCGTAAATCTCGTACGTCTTTATTGTGTGACGACCACCGATGGAAAGGAACGATTTTGCAATGCTATGTATTGACGTTTGCTATTTTGTTTTTTTTTTTTTTTGAAAGTTGGTAATACTTATTATGTCTAATCGTGTGAATGTTGAGTTTGAGGTGTATAATTTTATATCAATAGATTTTGTTCATCCTATTAATTTACATTTCTCTCTTGTTATATTTAAATCAAATAAAAAACCACTTGGCGCGGTAAATACTCGTGCCGCAAGCAAAATCGGTACAAAAACTTACTGATATCAATTTTGTGACGCGGCTAGCGAGTTATTTTCAAAGAGTTTAATAAAGAATAGATAATTTTGAAAATATTGGCATACCAAGTGAACGAATATTTTCATTTATTGTTTAATTTTCATAGTGAACGGATTTTTTTTCATCAGTTTCGATCTTTTTTCCACTGTGCATTTATATGTGTGATTCAAATTTCTGGCTAACAAACGGTGAGTGAAAACCTTATCTATTCATGTGGCTATTTTTGTCGATTCTAAAAACTACTAGAATGATAGATAAAACGATATTAGAAACATTTAAAAAACCACAATAAAGCTACTCACCGTCCTTTGCAATAAATTATATTTATATGGCTTCCGCGTTAATAGATGAATGGTAAAATGAATTCCACACGATTTAAATTCCACTTCAACTTCAATTTCTCCACATATTTTATTCATCAACATTTTCGAAACCCCAAGTTATTATATGTTTTGAGGTCATAGGACACAATAGCACGTTGTCCGCCGTTCGCCGTCCACCGGCATATACAAAAGCATTGGACAGAAACCCACCTCCCTCATCTATTTCTCTGAGACACACGCACTTATTTCAAAATCTTAGCTTATCGCAGAACTATATTTTACGGTGAATTAAGCTAAGCGATATTTTGTAAATAATTTTACTTGAATGCTTAATCAATTTAAACCATATTCATTAAAAAATAGCCATTATCGAATCATAACATTTTAATTGGATCATTTATGATGATTCAATAAAATAAGAAATGAGTAAAGACCGTTTAGCTGGATTTCGATGTTCAATAGTAGTACTTTTCTTTGGTTTTTGAGTTTGTGTTTTCAATTCAAACACCTGAAAGAATAATTCGAAATTTCTCGGGCGAGTAAATACTGAAACCATACATTTATGTGACGCGTGATTGTGACATTCTTTTTCATTCTTGTCCGTGTCCGCTTCAATTCAATTTTAATTGTAAGCATAATTGCATCTTTTATATTTACTAGTAAAGTGCCCCAAAAACGTTTTGCTGTTGATATGAAAAGTATAACAAATGATCTTCCTGTTACATTGATTTTTGTGAATTTGCCCTAACATAGATAAGATTGAAACGGTTATCCACACATTGAGGACAAATAGGTTAATTTTTTGTCTCACATTTTGTGACCGATCATCCGCCCACTCGACTGTTCGCATGTCCGCGCGTCAGCTCATATCAAACAATTCGTCCCGTCTACCCGCTACTATAATGCAGTGTGAGATCATTAAAGGAAAGTTTGTTTGCGATATTCTGGACGTTCCATGTGAAGAAATGCTCCACACTTTTAATGAGAGGAGAAAAAATGGAACCCAAATTTTCGTGTCCTACCAAAGTGTGCTCTCCGACCGAAGAAAGAAGGACCATTTAGCACGTCAAATGTACATCACGAGTTCGCCTCCTAGTAAATGATTTGTGAGAAGGGATGGATAAGAACATGCCACACACAGCTCATCTTGATCACAAAACACTGGTGGCAGATAAAAGGAGCATACAAAATATGAAGGACGTATGCAGAAATTTAAGAGAACCATTCAGAAGATGCTCACAGGCAGAGCTGTCGATTTTGCATTTTAATTAGATTTGCGCAGTGCATAAAAACTATCTGAATTTCGTCGTGGAGACTTGAAATTTTCAGGGAATCTGTATTTTTGGCTCTAATTTTCGGAACTACCACCAAAAAATATGCATTACGGGGTTTTGGATAGCTTAATTACAGCAAATACACTTTTAATTACAGAAAACCGCAAATGTAATAAAAATGCAAAATCGACAGCTCTGCTCACAGGATTCCTACTAGACATATTTTTCAGCGAGAAATATCGAAGTAAATAAATCCAAATAACAAACTGTGTCGTCAAATTGTTTCGTCTAATGGTGTTTGCTAGGGGCACATAACTACTCGAAAACGCGTGAAAACTTGCAGAAAACTCGCACAAAAGTATTACATTTTGCAGAGAACTCGCAGTTTATATTTGAGTGCACGAGCACGATTCAAATAACACATGGGAACTCGTGTCTACCCCCTAGGAGTAATTAAACATATGTTTATTTGATTTTCGTTTGTACGCCTACCCGCACGCACACGCACATAATTTCATAATATATTGTATACTGAAAAATGATTTACACAATTTACAGATATTTCCACTGGTTTATTGTTTGAAGACTATGAACCAGGAATGAGAGCAGGAATTAGGTAGATGTGGCCACATGTAACTATTCGAGGATGGTGGTTTCATCTCAAGCGTGCAGTGAATAGGAGGTGCAACACGTTACGAATGAAGCGCATGCTTGGCAAGAGCGGAAATGCAGGGAAAATAAAAAGAATGCTGGGCGACATTCCTCTCTTAACAGAACATCAAATCGTTCCTGCCTACAAAAGAATCAAAGAATTTGCGGTAGAGAAAAAATTGGATGGGACATTTGCCAATTTATTCCCCTATTTTGAAATGTTTTGGCTAAAAATGGTTAGTTGTGTTAACTTCCCATAATGAAGTCACATAAACATATAATTAAACTGCCTCTATTTTGTCCACAAAATGAAAGAAATACAATTTCAGTTTGTGATTTGACTTCGCGAACTACTTCGCCGCTAGAGGGCATAAATTTAGTTATTCAAAGGACATTCCGGACATTCCGGCAATATAAATACCAAACAGAAAAGGTCAGAGGATCAATTGCGAGATGAAAAAAATCTAAATCTGCACCCAACAGTTGAAGGATGAGGAAATTTCGCCCTTTGAGTTTTTATCATTAATGGCAAACGATGCATTTCCGTCAAGTGTGTATCATGTTTTATTAATATATTATGAAACATTACTTTGAAATACTATCAAATTTCCGAAAAAATGCGCTCATGAATTTTTTTAAAAATAGTAGTATAACAATTCCCCTCCCTCCCTATATAACGTCCGCCCGCCCGAACTACAAATATAGAATTTTTGATTTACACTTAATGTTTTTGTATGAACATTTCCTCAACAGAAATGGATGAAACTCTCTTTAATATTTTAAATTAGAATTTTCGATGCAATGCACAACGAAATACAAAGTATATCAAATGAAATACTAACTGGCCCATTATCTAAATTAAATTCACAACGTTCGACAATTTAAATGGGTAAACATCTGTGTGCACACTGGACAGAATCCATCATTGTTTAAACGATATTTAATGGATCAAGTCGACAATACAAATATAAATAGAAATGTTATAAATGATTTAATGCAAAGATGCAAAAATGTGATGAATAATTTTAATACTGACACTAATGACAGCAATAATATTGTGAATGCTGACCAAAATGCGAAAGAATTTTTTGAAGGTACAATTTTAAAATCACTTCTCTCATCGATTAATACAAACGAAAATCAAGATATACATATCCTTTATCAATATATGTTGATACGTTTGCAAAACATTGAATCTGTTGACGATTAAAAGTTCCAACAGAGTTTCATGAAAATTATGAACAGCAAAGAACAAAGCACATTTAGAAGAATCCGTAGCCTGGATTTGATCCATAGACTTAGTGAATATTTTAAGGTAGAACAAAAAACAATTTATCATTCGTATTCCATGCTTGTATTCGACGGAACATTTGTTGCACAATGAAAACCATGTCATGGACATGCCCATTCAAACCAACAGTCATGGTCTTATAAGCGTTGCACGACGCTTGCTATGTGTCATGGTTTTACTTTTATTATTCTATAAAGCCCTGTTGCTTTTATTAGACGCATTATCCGAAATTGATTAAGATACTCTGCGTCAAATTTTTTACTTAATAAAAGCCCTACTGAGCGCCGAACTATTAAGAAGCTTAGCCACAGTGTTTGAACTATTAAGAATTCAACCAGATATTCGCTTATTTGAGCAAATTGAACGACGTGTCAATGCCGAAATTTATAAATTTAATACATTTTGTGCACAAATTGACCGAGAAATGACCAATTCACGTGCAAAACTCATTTTTCGATGAAATTTGTACAAATACAATGCACATAATGTTGCACATAGTGCGTTACAAAAATATAAGACATTATGTTGCGCAATGCCCAAGTAACTCAATGTAATGCACATTGTACAACATAATGTGATTTGTAAATGTTTGTATATGTTTGAACATGTCTGTGCATGTTGTTTCCCGAGTTCGCTCGAAGAAAGCAGTTATGCTCTTAAATGTACTACATTTAATAGCATCATGCTCTGCGCGATGCCTTTGCGCCGATTCGTACAAATTTAAACTCAGAGCATCAAAGAGCTTCGCAAAGCATCATCTATGTATGCGTGTAGTGTTGTTGAAAGTATATACTTTCCACCGTTGGCACAGAGCATGATGCTATTAAATGTAGTACATTTAAGAGCATAACTGTTTTCTTAGAACGAACTCGGGCTTGTGAAGTGGCTCATAAAAAATTTCTATTTTTAGTAGCTATATCAGTGCGGAAAAGTCAGGACCATGAATGTAATTCAATTTATTTATTTACTTTTTCAAACAGGAATTTTCCGTATATGCTCAATCAAATGATCACGTTCAAAATTGAAGGAAATCACTCCAGGAAGTTGGTACTGCGAGTATTGCAGTAAAATATGGTCAAAGACCAATTTCTGTTATTTGATTTACGTAAGTATTTTTATTATTAATTTCATTTATCAAATGAAAAACCTCTTGTCGTGGTAAAAACTCGTTAAGGGGGAAAAACTGTAATTTGTGTCACTTTTTCAAACCTTCATATCAGAGGTCATTAAAGGTCAAATTTCGATTTTTATGCTTATTCGTCTCTAATTTCTCCAAGACCTATCCAATGATACTCAGCTCATTTTGATCGGTATTATGGTTTAAAAGTACATACTATCACGTTGGACTGTCACTGAGTCTCAGTGGAAATTAGACTTCAAATTACATATACAGTTATGAGACAGAATTGAGAGGACACCCATAAAATTGCATTTTCTAGCGGAAAAAGCTTTTTGAAAGGCCGTATTTCGGCCAAGAGCTATTGAGCTAGAAAATTCAAAAACTCATTAGAACCCAATTTTTTAGTACTTTCAACTTTTCTTTGACACTTTTGGTGAAAAATGCATCAAATCGCTGAAAAATGCAATTTTATGGGTGTCCTCTCAATTCTGTCCATGACTGTATGTAATGTTTCTATAGAAACGAAGTGACAGTCTAAAAATGATATAACTTTGGAACACTGTTCTTTCGAAACTGCGTATCACAGCCCGAATATTAAACATGGCGGCCCATACATTTGTATGGTAATACATTTTTACCGCTCTCCAAAGCGCCTCCTGTGTATTTTCAGTGAAACCGCTTTCAATACACAGCAATGAGTTTTTGGACTTATCATTTATCAATACAAGATAGGCTCATAGTTCACTGAGAATGCAGAGATGACGCATACATATATAGGCTTGTGACAATTTGCACTAATATGCTAGAGCATAGTAGTTGCTTGCGTCACTCTCGTAGACTTCCGTCCACAGTGATACCGTCAAGCAATGTAATGAATTGCGAGTTATATTATCACGACACTTGTGGTGAGACTGGTAAAGTGTAAAGGTGCAGTCACACTTGATACATTTTCTGGAAACACATTTACATACATTTTTTCAACTGGAAATATTTAATGGAAACATTTTCATACATGTTTCCATTATGTTTCAAGAAAATGTTTCCCGTGTGTCTGCAATTTTTTGCTGTTAGGTGAAGCAATTTTTTTTTTCAAATCAAAAGCGTCTCCTTTAGTCCATGAATATTTTTTTTAGGTTAATTTGAACAATGGAGAGAAAATATTGTCGTTGTCTGAGTTCATGGTGTTGTTGGATTTATAAATATTTTCTCTCCATTGTTCAAATTAACCTAATAACCAAATAGTTTGTCACCTTTCATTCTTTCTCTTTCTCACTTTTTCTTATTAATTGTATTTGTATTAGTTCAATATTCATTTTCGATGCTACTTGCTTTACCCTTTACATTTAGTTACGTGTCACTGATGATGAACAGCACGTCTGTTCGAAATGCATTCGTTCTGACTCAATAAATATTTTAATTTATGCTCAATAAATTCCGGTGTTTATTGTTTTCATTTACTTAAGTTGTAGTCAATAAAGAATTAAAAAATCACAATTATTTGATATTTCGACTGCAAATTTGGTGTTCACTCTGTTTCGAATAAATAGAAACAGTTAAAAACCTTTTTTTTAAATATAATGATCTCTCTTTCTTTCTAAATGATCTCTCATTTATTTATCAATCGAGCCAACTTAAACGGTCATGAGTTTTTCAAAGATAGATTTTGAGACTGAGGTACAAAGTTATTAGAGTTGATTTTAGTAAGGTACAAAATTAGTACGTAGACATAACTCATACAGCAGTGGCGACATAACTTCTGCATACATATGAGTTATGTCGGTACTTAACCGCTGCAGAAGTTATGTCGCCACTTGAAATTGATGCCCTAGGAGTTATGTCACGACATAAAATTACATGAGTTATGTCAGTGTGCGTGTGCGTGTATTTGTGAAGTGTGATTACATGGGCTATGCCGGTACATGGGCTATGCCGGCATATTTAGTCAGTCACAATAATTCGAATGAAATGTATGCCAACAAATTTGTTCCTCACGATAAACTGTTTGCCATTGAACACGGCTATTGTTCAAATACACACAAAAAAAAACAAAAAAACGAAAAAACAGTGTTGATTGCGATGAAATGTTTATGCGCATTAAAAAAAAATCACGACCAATTGTATACGACAGTGATGATTCATCCGAAAGCGTGCCCATTTTTAATCAACCGCAAGAGTTTTCCGATTTGCGTGGAGATGAAAGTATAGTGGAATTGATTGCTGACTCATCAACTGTTGCATTGCATAGTGTTTCATCGGTGGAAAGTGGCATTTCGTCGGTCGATTGTGAATTTGTGCATAAAGATGATCCAACTGTAATTGCATTGCATGGTGTCGATAGTGGCATTTCATCGATCGATAGTGAATGTGCGAGCGAAACAAAATTAAATGATGATTCATCCAATGCCGTTCAATTTCACACTATATCGTCCGTTGGAACTGACAAATATATTCGAACAATTAACACAATTGCGTCATATGAATTAATGCCCGGCAAGCGTTCCACATCACAGTTATTGTTTTCGTCAGATGAATGCCAATTTTATGTGAAAAATTCGAAGTCTTCAATCGGAGAAGGGTGGACGTGCTATCACGTCAGCTGTTTGGCACGAGTTCATGTTCGTAACGGCCAGTGCTTCATTGCAAATTCCATCCAGCATGAGCATGCGCGTCAAGATGAACTCCTAATCAATTTGCGTGCGCTGAATGATATTAAAGCGATTATTCGCTCAGTGAATAACCGAATGAAACCTCGGGAAGTGTTCGATCAAGTCGTAAAAAGGTAAATTTTTCGTATTTTACTGTTTTTACTCTACTTGTTTTTTTTTATTCATATTTTTATGTGATATGGTTGTTGTTATTGTATTTTTTATTTTATTTTCGTTGTGTGTATCAGATATCAAAAATGCACTCTTCTATACGAAGATCATGAGCGGCAATTTCAACGCTTGCGCAAATTGGGTGTTCCAAAGGCACCCCAAACCATTGAAGACGTTGTAAACCAATTTGATAGACCGGACATTTTTGATGTTTATGGAAAAACCTCCCACGATGACGGCCGTGAAATTTTCCAAGATTATATACACAAGGGATCAGATTTCAACTATTGCATTTTTTCGAGTAAACGCATCATGGGCCTTATTCGAGATAAAATTGACATACAAAAACGTCACTATCTGATCGATGCTACGTTCAAGGTCGTACCATATGGTTGTTTTGACCAATTGCTGGTCATACATGTTGAGAAATTCGATACAGTTCATCCCTTCGTGTATGTGTTAATGGATCGTCGAACCACTGAGGCATACACACATGTGTTTAAATATATCGACACACACATATTCTCGTTACAATGTGCAACATTTACATCGGACTTCGAGGTTGCCATGAGAAGTGCATTGCGATCGTGTTTCAACAATGTCAAGTTAGTTGGCTGTTGGTTTCATCAAAAGCAAGCTGTGAGACGAAAGGCTTCGAAAATACCCGTTTTCTTTAACTTGATTCGAACTGATGCACGTGCAGCTAAACTGTACCAAAAATTCCAAGCACTGGCGTTGCTAGCACCCGAAATGATGGTGTCTGCATTCAATCGCTTGAAGGAAGAGGCACTTGATGCATATGGTGACAAATTTAAACAGTTCGTTCAGTATTATGAACGACAATGGATTAAGAAAGTATGTCCATTTCACACATAACATTTGTTGTCCAAATATTTTTTTATTTAACACACAATTTGCTTTTATTGCTGTGTTCTAGGAACGACCAGAGGGTTTTTCAGTTTGGCTCCGAGAAACGCGAACCACATGTGCCGTGGAGGCGTTTAATGGTGTTCTCGGTCGTGGCTTGCCGGGCAACACAAATTTGTTTACTTTTGTGCATTATATATGTGATTTGGAACTATCTCGAAGTATCAAATTACGCACTTTGTTTCAACGTTGCACAGTTGTGAAGCGAAAACGGGCGTCATCGAAAGAAGATAGCGAAACTATACGGAAAGCAAGTGAGCTTCTGCAATCGAATATTCTCACCGTTGGTGAGTTTTTGGAGCATATTTCACAAATGAAATCTCAACAATTCATCCAACTATATGCACCAAACGTTGTGTTATCTGATGATAGTGATGATGACGTTGATGATGAACCGTCTTCATTCCCATCGGATACAGCAACGCGCAGTTCGAATTTGTGTAAAATGTGCAAAACGAACGAACGAAATGTTGTTTTTTTGCCATGTTCGGATGCTATTCTATGTAACGAGTGCTGTGATAGTAAATTTTCACGAAATGACCGAACTTGTAATGATTGCCGTTCTGTGATCACTTCACATGTAGTTTTCCGCACTTGAAGAGACTGCTTCTATTGTTCCTACTTTGACAAAAATTCATTGGATGTTTATTTAGCTTTAATAATTTTTATTGACAAATTTATTCTGCATGTGAATACCAAAGCATGTTTAATGATGATATAAGACTGATTTTATTTGCATGCAATAATTGAACGATTTAAGACGAATATACATATATATACATAATACATATATTGAAATTATTGATTTTATAGGACAAATGCAATAAGTGTTTTGATTTGAACGTGTTAAAATCTTCAGGTTTTACAATGAATAAAGTGAAGTAGTCTATATGTTTACAATACAATACAATAAATGCAATTCCATGAAATGTCTCATTGTTTTTTATTTCCGTTCAAATAAAGGGTTCTATTGGTTTGTATGTCATAGTAAAAGTACTTCATTCTGATTGTAATTCTATCTGGGTCGTCAAATGGTTTCTCCAAGTAAGCAAATAAATTTTGAAATTCCTTGAATCGTTTTTCCCACAACAATGTTGAGATCCAAAATCCGTTATACATTTTATAAATCTTCTCTGCAATTAATCCATCTATCAATCCGTTTCCGACAAAAAAAGCGGCCAGTGCAATACGTTTATATATTATATACGTTTAAGCATTATTTCTATTGCGTATGTTGGCCACTCTTCAACATAAAAGAAATATTCGCTCACAAAGCCGCATTTTTGCATGCCAATTTTCTTGTTTATCAACCGCACCATTGCTTGATAACGTTTTTTTTACTTCCTTGTTTGAATCATGTGTTAACCGCGTAATTCTCTCGCGTTTAAGTTGGCTTTCATAATTTTCGGCAGCCAAAATTAAATACTCTTCATCTATATCATCGAACAAGTCACTTTGATTTTTACAACGTTCGAATTTTTCTGCTGCCAAATTCAAATAAACGTCGTCAGCATCACTCATCACCTCATTCTCGTAGTCATCATCACGAAATAAATCACACACCGAACCAATATCTAATTTTTTTTTCTCATCATTATTAATCTTATTATTGTTCACAATTTCGATTTTGAAACAAACGTGTTTCCTTTAGGAACAACGGTATAGTACTGACAAGGGAATGTTTTTTTTCATAAACATGTGTCCTGTTGTTTGTAAACAAACAAAAATATATGAATTTTGTCGCGACACATCTCATATGACTTATGTCGGAATATTGTACAGGACTAGTGTCGTATTTGAAAACGACATAACTCCTACCATATACGTACACACGACATTATTCCTGCATGAGTTATGTCGGTTGAGCTCATATGAGTTATGTCCGTAGGAGTTATATCATAGCGCCACGTAATTATTGCACCCTCAAATTATCGATTTTCGTTCGTCACCGGAAAATTGTTACTGAACCTGAAATTCGACATGAGTGGAAATGCCTACCACGTGTCCACGGTGCGATCATTTAAGGTGAGGGTCGGGCATGATGACATTTACGGCGCCGAATTTTCATTAAAGCAATTGCTTGCAAGTGAGTATTCACACTGTGCGACAATTTTCAACTTTTCGTCTGGGACATGGGGTCGACATATATACAGATTTAGTAGAGGTCAAAACTAGCTCAACGCCACTCTTCGTTTGTCCATATCAGCTAATATAAGAAAATTTTGTTTTCACGCGTTTGGAGCTTCCAAACCCAATTTGATCCACATTTGACGGGCTTGGCGGAATAATGTAACACAGCCTCTCACCTCCTGCTCGCACTAACAGTAATTTCCATAAACGAGAGACGAAGGTGAGAGGCTGTGATAAGAAAATGCAAAGAAAAAATGTTCACGGGTCAATCAAAAATGCTCTATTTCATAGAAATTTAAAAAAAATGGAGCGAAAATGTGAAATTTGAAACTGTGCCCAAATTCAACTAATGTGATTGTTTAGTCAAAAATTCGAAAAATCGTCAAGTGGTTTCTTTATTTTTCTCTCGTTCGGGTGTTTTACAGCTCTGTTCACTTGGCGCGTGACAATTTACTATGTTTATCAAGCTGTAAAATTTGTATGTTATTGTTGTTGTAGCTTCATTGTCGTGAAAACAAGTGACAAAGAAGAAATGAAAATGGTCTACAAAAGGTATATATGTTGACCCCATGTCTCTGGAGTTGTGTCTTGCGTGTACGATTCTGTATTCTCATTTCTATGCTAACGTGTGAAAATGATCGAAAATAAAATCAAATGAAAAACCTCTGAACGAGGTAAAAATCGAGTGACAAAAGCAAAATGCAAAATACAACATTTGTGATATGAAATTTGTGCCGAAAAAAAGTTATTTGAATTTTGTAAACAATTTTTCAGTGCATTAGTGCGTTCGGTGCGTTGCTGAAATTGTGTTTTTTTTCCTATCGAAAACACATCACAACACACCGAACGCACCGAACGCACTAATGCACTGAAAAATTGTTTACAAAATTCAAATAACTTTTTTTCGGCACAAATTTCATATCACAAATTTTGTATTTTGCATTTTGCTTTTGTCACTCGATTTTTACCTCGTTCAGAGGTTTTTGATTTGATATCATAGATTTTGGCAATGCATGCAATTTCAATGTGTGCGCTCATTGAAATTATATTAAATGAAACCACAAACTGAATATTGACAATGAATGTCTTGCATTTTCGAATTTTTGCTATTATTTTGCATTGTACGAGTGAAAATTTATTGAAAATACTGATTACTTTGGATGAAAATTTTATTTGGCTCCCTTTAATTTGCTGTAAAAATCGAATTAAATATTATTACAAGTATTTGATCCCCGAAATTAGTGCATATGTGCCAAAAAATGCATTTTTCGGTGTTTTTATGGTGAATTTTGAATAAATATGTCAATATCTCGAAAAAACGAATTTTGTGGGATATATGCGATATGGCTTATTTTAGACCAGGGTTAGGGCCAATAACCCTGAAAATATGAATCAAAAGTCTTGGGTCATTTTCGAGCAAATGACCAAAAAGTGGAGAAAAAATCTCCAAAAAGTGGCCGTATTTCAGTTTTTGGCCAAGAATGGCCTACCAACTTAAAAATTTAAAATTCAAGTGGGTGTCATTTGGAAGCTTATCTCAATACCTTTCCAACGATATGCGTATGTCTGAGAAATATCAAGTGGTTCGGCCACAGTGGCTGTGGCCGTGGTGCTCACTTTTTGGCCTCTAGAGGCCGGCCACGGCCAAGATGGCGGCCAAATCAAAAACTTCCAGAACAAAAGTTGCTTAGTTTTTCATGTACTACAATCCCTGAAAGTTTGAAAAAAATCGGGAGATGGTACGAACATACATACATACATACATACATACCCAAAAAATATTATAAATTGATAGATGGAGGCGCCACGAATAAAATTCAAATGGCCATAACTTTTCAACGTATGGTCCGATTTTAATGGTTGGGATGTTGTTGGATTCGTATTCACGCGTAGAATCATAGAATATCAGGTTCAAAAATATTTAATCTATTTTTACCCGGGTTATGGCCGAAAAACTGAAAATTAGCCGAAATTTTTCCACCGCGATATCTCCACTTGTGGTTGATAAAATTTCGAGTGTGTATACTTTTTTTGCGCTAATTTTCAAAGACCTTTGAGATGGTATATGACACAAAACGCTCGGACTCATAGATACAAAGTTCGAAACTTGCTGTATATATACTGAGTAGACTTTTCGCACTAGAGGTGCTTTCGTCACTCGTGATGACACCAGTTTTTATTGTTCTATTTTATTTAGCGCGAAATTCGGAATATATGATGGATCCAATGGATGATATTCTATTGTCACGTAAATATTTTATTATTTTATTTGTCCCAGAGGTTGTCCCCAAAAGTTCAATCCCAAGGGGTCAAAACACCTCTGTAAATAATGATATTTGGGGTCATTTTTGACCCCTTGAGTACTTGTTTCAATCTCATATTTGTCTCATTCTTCAGATTGGAAATATTTTATCGATGGATAAATATGCGCTTGACCGAACTTGTACACAGTTAAAAATTCCTGTTGTATAATAAATAAAAGTTGACTGCTTTTGTTGAGTGTACTAATTATAATGCTTTATTAAATTCTCTTATGTCTAATTTACACCTTGCAACTTTGTGTCAACGCATGCACTTTATATATTTTTGCTGCGTTGCACTACACCTTCGCCTTTTAGAAAAAAGATTGGTTCGTTCAAATGTTTCATTTTGAGATATGATCAGCTACTTCCTTCCCCAAGTATTTGGACGGAGCAATTTTTTTTTATTAGTGTATATTTCACTCGGGTTTTTATTGGGTTTTTATTGGATTTTTACATTTTTTTTTTGTTTTAAATTTTGTTTTTGTTGTTGTTGGTTTTTTCTTAAGCCTAGTATTCAAGAATGATTTGAATTTAAATGGAAAAGAAAGAAAAAAACAACAAAATTGAAATTAATGCTATTAGAAATGAATGAAATTTATGTTTTAACATTTATATAGTCTATTTTTGTATACTGTAGAAGACTTATCTGGATCCTCTTCATATAAAATGGCATTTGCTCCATCTAAATCTTTTACCACGCTCGGGCCCGTATAGAGTCCCTTAAACTTATTCGTTGGTTCTTTTTTTTAACATAACCTTATTTCCTATACTTAAATTTATCGGCCTTATTTTCTTGTCATACTCTTTTTTATTTCTTTGCTTAATTTTATCTATTAATTTGGCCGCTTCAGTGCTTGCCGTTTGCAATCTAAACTTACATTCATTAACTACATTGTCCAAATTATAGATTGGATCAATTACATTTCCCCCCAGGATTTCATTCAAGAATACCTTACGTCCGTATACGATTTCATATGGGCTGTATTTATTATCAAATGCCGAATTTTGCGTCGTGTTATAACAAAATGAGAAATATTGGATATATTCGTCCCAATCCGTCATGTCAGTAACAAATGCTCGTGCATACTCATTAAACGTTCGGTGATTACGAACCGATCGTGTCTATAATAATTGTGTCCAATGGTTGTTTTGGAGTTGGTGTCATGTCGACGATCGAACCTTATTTAATAGACATTTTTTGCAATCTTTTACGAAATTACGTACATCTTTTTTCACACCAGGCCAATTGTATTGTGCCTTAATTTTTCGTAGCAATTTTTGTTGACCACAATGGCCCCCAAATAATTTGTCGTCATGAAATTTCTTTAAAATATTAATTTTTTCCTCGTTGTACAATATTGTTCGTACCGGTTTTATGAGAAATATAGTCAGTTTTTGCAAATTTTTGTGGCATGCTCTTTCAAATTCTTCTATTTGTACCTTTTTTTAGTAATAAATCATCCATTGGCCATTTAAATTTTTGAATAGAACTCGCGCAGGCTAATTTTTCAAGCTCAAGAAGAAATCTGTCAACCCAGATTCTCCCATGTACGACAACGTTATTCACATTTATTTCAAATATTTTCTTACTTTTGATATGTGCACATAATTTCATTTTATTATTTGTGATTAATTTTGGTACTTTTTTCAAAGTAATTTCGTTTATTTCTTCCACAACTGGTACATATTTTATTATCTCTCTCTGACTTTTTCTCTCTCTCTGAATCTTTACTGAGAGGTATCTGGTGAAATCCTGAAAATAGATCTAGTGTGCTGGAAAATTTTGCTCCTCCCAGCCCATCCAAAATCATGTCTATTCTGGGCAAGGGGTGTTTATCCGGGATAAGTTTATTGTTAAGCTTTCTATAATCTATCACCATTCTCCACTTTTTACTTCCATCTGTGCTTTTTTTCGGTACCAGAATTATCGGACTATTGTAACATGAATTATGGCTTGGTTCTATCGCCTTTTTTTGAGTAATGTTTCTACCTGTCTATTCACTTCTTCTAATTGTGATAGTATTCCACGATATTTTTTTGTGTAAACTAATTCTTTATCTTTTAAACGCAGTGACTGTGTGTAAAAATTATTGACTGATAAGGTGTCTTCTTCCAACGCAAAAATGTCAGCAAATTCGGTATACAATGATAAGAGCTGCTCTTGTTTTTCCACTGGGATATTTTTCTTAATTTTTTTCAGCAAACGTTCCGTTCTTTCATCACTTCGCCTAACCTTTTCCGCGTTAAATATTCTGAATTTTTGTATGTCGAATACGTCTGAAATGCGTTTGTCTATTACTTTCGTATGTTCTGTGCAATTTAAAACCCTGACTAATGGTAGACTATCATGAGCAATCGTATTCGCAATAAATAAGCCTGGTTCTATTTCTTTATGATCAATTAAACAAGTTCACTTGAAATTTTCCACAACAAACGTTCTAAAAACCTCACATCTTGGTGGAATTGCTATTTTATCCTCTGCAGGTCCCATTTTTATTGGAACCGAAATGTATTCACTACCGAATAATATTGAAAATGTCATTTCTAGGTAATCTAGCTTGCAAAAATGATTGATTATAAAATCTTTTCCCAAAATACCATCACATATGGTATGGGAAATTAATTTGAAACTGTGTGAAATGTATGACTGACTGAATTATTTTCCAATGCTAAACTTATTAACGATGCTCCCAAAGAAAAAATGCTATTATCCGTGATTCCTTTCAACTCGATTATGTCATGTGTATCCATTTCTATTTCCTTTTCAATCGGTTGCTGTTTGATAATCGACACATCAGCTTGTGTGTCCAAAATGAATATCAATGGGCGAGCAGATGCATTTGTTTTTATTTCGACGAAGTCCCTCAAATTAAGATTTAAACAGAATATTCGAGCTTTGTTACGAAAATTTTGGTAATTACCACGGCCACGATTTCTATTGCCTCGGTGATTACCCCTTGGACCGGAATAATTGCCGTTATTACGTGAAAAATTTCGATTTTGATAATTGTTTTGAAAATTATGCTGAGAGTTGTTTTGGTAACCGATTCGGCCATTATTATTAAAATAATTATTATTTCTGAAATGCTGAGCATTTCCTCGGCCTCTCGAGCTAAACGACAAAATTCGATTCTCACTTGTTTCATTACGACTTTCGATTGTGAATTTCGCTATCACTTCCATTTCACTAGCGAAATTTGATGAAGCTAAAACGGATCTAACAAGCGATGAATTTGTGTTAGCTCTGCATAACTCGATTGTCTTTTTTGTCGTCATTTTTTGAGCGCTGTCGGGGTTCAAACCCTCCGGAATCAATGATCGTTTCAATGATTCTGCTAACGATTCGACTTTTTTGCAAATTCCGTTAAATTTGATTTTTCGGCACGAATTGCCATCATCCTACCTTCAATTACGTCACTATTCTCCGGTTTGATTTTATTTAAGAGACATTGTTTTAATTGAGCAATTGAGTTACACTCAGCCGGCAGACATTCTAACGCTACACCCTGTAATTTTGATTTTACAAATTTTAGTAGAACGACCGCATGAGCGTTATCGTCATCCATTTCTTCAAGAATTTCAATTGAATTGATAAAAGGTGTCAGTCCCAAAGGGTCACCAGCGAAAGTATGTGAAATTGTTTTGGCACAAAGGCCCAGAAAATTAATCTCTGTCATAGCCATATTGGTGGCTGTATCCGAAGATTGATTACTATCTGAGTCACTTGAAATATTATCGTTTGAATTTGCTGAAGCTGGTGTTTGAGAACCCGAACTCTTTGCTTCTGAATTTATGTCGATAATTTGAGAGATAGACGAAGACGAAGAGCCGTCCCGAGTTTCATTTGCTCGGTTTTTATCTTGGTTTTCATTAATTGGATCGTCTTGATTTTTAGTAATTTGCCCGACAACAATGGGTGAAAAAATATTATCATTCGGCCAAACATATTTTAAATTAAGGATCACAAAAACTCTTTTCACCTTCGAAATGCATTTATCAATTTGTTCTTCAAAAGCAATCTTGTTGTCATGCTGTGCCAAGTCATAGAAATCTCATACGTATGATAGAAAATTATTGAATGAGTTCACAATGTCATCCCTATATTTAGTCAAAAGCTGCTCAGTTACAATTTTGCGGTTAAATATGATGACATTTCGTCTCAAATTGGTTGAAATACGGAACACAACCGATTTACGGACGACAGATGGAACTCTCACCCAAAACTCGGAAGAGTATTATATGAGAGCTCGTTCCGAATTTCGGTTGAGAGCTCCATCTGTCGTCCGAAAATCGGTTGTGTTCCGTATTTCAACCGATTTGAGACGAAATGTCTCCCAAAATTATAACTGAGTGTTCATTTTTCGTTAATGCCCTATCTCCCGATTCGTATACTTGCACTCTTTTGAACGCATCGCTGAAAACCCGTTAATATTTCGGTTGTTGAAACCTCACATTTTGAAATCACGTTGATTGTTGGTTTTATTTTATTTCACTACGCACCATATTTTTTTTGTTGAATTGCATTGCGCGTGTCTTTGCACTGAGTGGCTTTCGTAAAAAAAAAATTTTGTTGCGCGTGTGTACTTTTTTTTTATATATAGTGTCTATCTGATTTAATCCATATCCTCTGGGTTTAAACTGTTTGTATCTGAAAAATGACTGACCGTTACACGACCGTTACGTCTATATATTTCTCTTGGACTCATTAGTCTATTTCTTGAATAATTCCCAAAACTCATGCGATTTAAATCCTTTGTTGTTTGGATTATCAACATTGCAAGTAAGATTAAAAAGATTCTCAGCAAAAGTATCACTTCCATTTTGGCTAATGTATTTTCTTTTACTTGAAATTTATTTGATTTTGTATGATGTTAAAATGTTTTTCTTTCAGTCAGTTCGAAAATTTATTTGACCATGTATTGATTTCACTTCACATTTATGCATATTTGTTTTCAATGCGCATGCATTATGCATTCCACTTTAATGTCATATGTTTCACTTGCTTTTTTTCCAGACTTTAATCAGTTTTTTTTTGTCTTTTTACACCACATTTCTACCTCTTTGTAGGTGAGCGTGGATTTTTGTGATTAAATACGATGCTAGTAGTACTACTGTAATGCCAACTAGCATTAACAAATAATTTAGAGTTGATCTTTCACTTGTGTTCTCCTCTCTTATTTTTTCTGCCAATGGGATATATTTCGTTATCTCATAGTTTTGGCTAGAACTTTTTCCAATACCGTACGAAGATATCGCTAACAAAACTGCGTTTATAGCTTTCATAACACACGACCACAGCGTGTTATTTTGATTTTACAAATTTTTATTTTGAACGGTGGATGAACACGTTAACAGAAGTATTTTAAAATAAACATATTAAGTTACTGAACTTATGTTTAGCAGGCTCGCCATGTATAATAAATAAAAGTCGACTGCTTTTGTTGAGTGTACTAATTATAATGCTTTATTAAATTCTCTTATGTCTAATTTACACCTTGCGACTTTGTGTCAACGCATGCACTTTATATATTTTTGCTGCGTTGCACTACACTGTGATCAATGACGAATAATATGAATTTCTTAATGAATATCACAGATACATCGAGCCTATCGCGCTTGCACTCAAAACGTTATCCTCGAATCAGCACACATTTGGAATTTATCTACCAATTCTCGTTGGGGTGCGCAACAAATTTTGAAAAATGACGTCATTAACGCAGTCCATTTTTATTTGCCACTACTGGATGCACTCGAAATAGGAATCGAATCTAGATTTGGTGCTTTCATGGACTTATCTGATTCTGAATTTAAAAACGTCCATCTGTATTTGACTATGGTTTCGAATCCTCAATACAAACTAAATGTTGTTGGAATGTCCAGGATCCCAAGCCATCTTTTGAATAAAGTAAGTTGCATTTGAATTGTTGAATTTAAATGTGTATATTTCAGTGAATGTATTTTGCTGAGGAATTAGTTGCGCGTCAGCGTTAGCAACCAAGGTTAGCAACTAATATGTAGCGTCAACCGACGCTCGATTATGGTGCGGCAGATATGCAGACCAGTTAGGTCTGAGCGGTGAATGTGAATGTGTGAGTGTACGCGTTTACATATCTGCCGCACCATAATCGAGCGTCGGTTGACGCTACATATTAGTTGCTAACCTTAGTTACTAACGCTGACGCACAACTAATTCCTCAGCGAAATACATTCACTGGCAACTGTAAACCAATGCCACCAATGCGACCAATTGTTATGGTCCGAATTATAAATATATCCATGAAATCTAAAATTGAACAAATTGATACGATTGTAAACAATTGAAATGTCACACACAAGCTGAATGAAGCATCTCGAGTGAATCGACAGTATGCAGCCCAAAAAACATAGCATTTCATATGAAACAAAAAAGTACGCAGCCAATCTGCACCCGATTGAAATCATGAGAATCCAATTGAGTACGCTATATGTCATACGCATTAATGTCATTCTTTCCATATCGAGACGCTATACAGGACAGACTTAATATATAATTCAGCAAGATCGAAAATAAATTATTGTAACTGAATTTAAGACGGAAAGATTATTGAGATAATTTAACCAGCATAAAAAGCTGGTTTTTCGAGAGAGCTATATTTTTATGAGAGCTATAATTTTGCGAGAGCTATTTTTTGGAAGAGCCAATTTTGGACGTATTAGATTTGGATGAGCTATCGTTTGAGATATTTTGAGGCATTACATCGTTGGAAATTCGATTGCACACAATACGAAGAAGATAGCGTTTTACCGATCAACGAAGAAAGAATTAACATCGAAGAATTGTACGAAGCGGCCGGCAATTATACCGAAAATTAAAGGAACCGTTGCTGTGAGCTGACATCGACAAAATTAATAAAAGGTACCATAAAACGTTATCGATCGATCGAAAAAGTGTATAATAGAAATGGCCAATAGGATAAATGCAATTTTGTGAATTTTGTGAATTTTGAGTAAATTTGTGAGATTAAATTTAGTATTGAGTGAACATAATATTTTGTGTTGAGATTATTTTTTGAGTTTTGAGATTCTAGTGAAATAAATAAGGCTGAAAGGTAATTTCTCTAAAAGCAACTGCGACATATAACACAATACGACCAATATTCACCACTGTGAATGTTCGTGTGAATGTCACAAACTGCTCGACTAACTGTCAAGCGAGCTGTCAAGCGCAATTGGTGTATTGGTATTTGTGTATATTGGTCTACATTGGTGATACATTGGTGAGTATTGGCACATTGGAGTTGAGACAAATATTGAGGCAAATGTGGCCAATATCACCAATGTCACCAATGCAATTTCCTCCTCGGGAAAATGATGTCGAGCAACCCAAGTCGAGTAAGATATAAAATGAATTGCCAAATTGAAAAACCAAGCGATTGTATCGGCACAACTTTTCATTTCAGATCCTGATATTACGATAAGTTTGCTTATCGAAAATGACGTCTCAGCAATACTCGGAAATCAATTTAATAATGACTCAGCGCTCATGGCTGAAATTGAAGGATTCATTCAAAAGCCAACGGTGGCAAAAGATCAAATTGAAGAAGGACTCAGAGATTTCCCAATCATGTGCAAAATTTACATGAAATTCAACTGCATACGCTCAACCGAAGCCATATGCGAACGAATGTTCAGCTATGCCGGTGAGTTAAATGCGGCATGCGTTCATTGGTTCATTTGCATTGTATTGGTGAAATGGCAATAGATTGGACAATTTTTATTGGTAATTTCATACAAGTGACTATATTTGTATATGTCACCATCTCTACGTATTCACATTTGCGCAGACGCAAGCGGCTACACAGAGATGGTGACATATACAAATACAGTCACTTGTATGAAATTACCAATAGAAATTGTCCAATCTATCTATTGGTGATTTGCCATTTCACCAATACATGCAAAACATTTTACCGAATTCATCTTCTGTGTGTACTGGATACTCATTTTTTTTATATTAAACATTATGTATTCAATTTTTTTATTGTTGATAAAATAAAGTGTGAATTAATTGACATTGACACGGATTTCCATCTTATTAATATGTTTAAAGTTAATAAAAAAAATTCAGTTATTAATTAATAAAAAAAAATCCTATATTTTCCCCGATATTAATGAAAAAAAAATTATTAACGTTAATAACCAAATATGCTATTAATATAATATGTTTTATTAAATTAATAAAATAAATATGTTAATAAGATTTTTTTTTATTAAAATATGTTGAGCATTTTGAGCCACGTTTCTAGCTTTAATTTGAATATTCTGATATCTTTCCTGATAATGAGTATTTGTTTGGGCTAATGGTTTGCAGGCAAAGCGTTCTGGTGGGTATGCAGAATCGACTACTATAACCGAATCATTTCCAAATTCACCACATCTTAACCTGTTGCATAATCTTGAATGAGTAAATATGGTTGAATCATGGGCAGAGCCTGGCCAACGGGATACAACATCGATAATTCGGTTCTAATCACACGTAACATTTATGAATAAATTTTAATATTTTGCAAATAGTTTAAATTAAAAAATGGTATTACATCAGCGGAGGTAGCCAATTGACAATTTAAGGAGAACACCATTTTACGATTTCGATACACTTCAGCGTCACATCCTCCATATGATTGAATCAAGATATGTGTTCCATCGACTGCTGCTAAAGCAAGTCCTGTCGTGTCTCTGGCATAACAATAAATTGATTCCTTAATTTCGTAGAAATTAAAAATGAAACTTCACAAATTATTGTCTCGATTATGGACTTGCTGACTCCAAACATATCACCGATTGCTTGATAAAATGTTCCAACAGCGTAGAATCTTAGTGCAATTATGAGTTTTGTCATTCCAGGCAAAGTGAAGTCTGAACGAATCACCTAGCATACATGCAATATTTTATTTGATCAATGTTGAAAAAATAAGATAAATTAAACGAAGTACGAACGATTGGTTCCAAGGTATTTGGTCCATCTATCGATTTATACAGTTGAACCGCTTCAATCTTAGAAAATCTAAAGCGTTGTTTGAACTCTTCGTCGTCATATTCTACCATTGGATTGAGACGCATTCGGACATGATATTTTCGGTGTAAACGGGTATCATTGTCTAACATTTCCAATTGTTGAATAGTTATTAAATTGTTTTCAATTTCCATCTGACCTAACAGATTAAATATTTCCAGATCTTCATTTTCCATTTTCACGCTTGTTCAAATCGAAAAGCTTATCAAACTGAATGCCAAAACATCTTTGCGTGTCTTACAGCGAATGAATGCATATAAAAAGAAATTGAAATGATCGTGAAATGATCGGAGCCGCCATCTAACGTGAACAGATCAATATAAGTTTGAATAACATACATATATGAAGTAAATTTTTTCGTAAACTAATTTTTTCACATATTTTACAAAATTCAAATATATATTTGTACTCTGCATTAGTCACTACTACTAAAGAATAGTATATTTTTGAGATTTATATAATTTTGGAAGAATTTTATGTTTTTTTATTGGTGTTGTGTAAAACACCTTTTTCTCGTTAACAGTAAAGAATTTGAGTTTGGTGTCTTGAGCAAAAATGTAGATTGAGAAAAGACAAACAATTTTGCTTCATGGGTCAAAAAATCACCCCATTAGGGTAAAAATGACACCCGAACATTACAATTTGTGGGTACAATTTTCACCCCCAATAGGTTTTTTTGGGTCAACCCCTGAAGCAAAATTACTCCTCGGTTCAAGATCTACAACTTTGCATTAGACATCAAACTAAGTTTCTTCACCGCTTGGGAGCTATAATGATGTGCATTGGCCACAAAAATCATCGATTTTGTAGACTTTTTACGTTTTTTTCAATTTTTCACAAATAACAACTGCCAAAATCGCCTTGAATGCATTAGATTTATCAGTTTCTCCAATATTCAAGTCGATCTAATCAATTGAAATGAGAATATTCCAAAGACCAAAATATTTTGGTCAGCAAAAAATGCATTTTTTCCAAAAAAAATCAAGAAAATTCAAAATTTCTTTAAAAAAATGCTCTCAATAGTTATGAATTCACGACTAAATAATAATAGAACAGTTACAGCCGAAAAGGATTAGTTTCAAAAAACTTTGGTCGGCCAAAATATTTTGGACTGAGCACTTGGAACGGGCCTTAAAGGCAGAAAATTGATTTTATAGATTTGGTGTATATATTTTTTTTGAAGCCGATTTTAAATATTTTGGCGCACCCTTTTTCATTTATTAGACGCCAAAATACATTTTAGTTCGCCTATTTTCGCTATATTTAGTCGCCAATTAACACATTAATATGCGCCACTTAAATATATTTTTAGATGCTATTTTTACATCTTTGGCGCCATTTTTCCGAAGAGCCCTTATTGACATGGTTAGCGGATTTTTACAAGCACATTTGATTGGAACGGTACAATTTTTGGATTAATCATGAACAATTGACATCGCTATTCACACATAAATAGTAAATGAATCGTTCAATAACGGTAAAAACGACCTCTTATTGACAGATCAAAGCATCAAAAACGCGTTGTGTCACATTTGACCGAATTTTCAAATTGCCAATCATGTAAATAAATTGATGCAATTGGCTTTTACTTGCCAAAAATATAACGATCTCCTCTAAAATTATGAAATATTGACTGACTCATTACAAGTCCAACGGGTTTTGAGTTATCCCGGGTGCGAAATAAATCTTACAGCGATTTGAAATCGGAAATGTGCATTTTAAGCAAATATCTCGCATAAAATGAAGGGTAACTAAATCGCACTCTTCAAGGGCTCACTTCTGTATTCAGAGGAGTTTTAAAAAAGTATACAACTATCCGGGAAACTCCCGGTGCCAACGGAGAACGCTAAACCTTGTTGACATGTCGGTTGAGCCGGCGTGATGTCAAATGGTCTTGCGGAATTTCAAAAGGATGAACTTGGTCGAAAAAATATTTTGTTTGGAGAAATGAGCCCGATTGGGGGTTAAAGAGGGGAGATGGGGGAGGGTCACTTGAGAGTCAATGTTTGCCGCAGTGTCTTCTTCATTTCATTCTCAGACATCAAAACTAAAATGCAACGTTTTTGGGCTCAAAAGTTCGTTTGAAGTGAAATTCATCATTTTTCTGAACAAAACATACACATGCTTGCCGAGAAAAATTGTGTTCCCAGCCTCTACTCTAGCCCAGCCCTAATGGTTGGTATGTATGCGCTGAGTCAAAGCATGCAACCTATAGTGAAGGATCCTTGTAAGTTTTCTCATTTTTTTTTCGTTCCTCAATTGAATTTCTTTTACTGCTCATCGAAAAAATATTTATTTGGTCCTTTTGTGAAAATGGCGCGACGCAAGAAAAAGGAGAAGCCACCCAACACAGACTATTGGTCAGTAAAGTGGGGATTGAGCTCAATTATTCTACAGCCATTCCGACAGCCGTTTATCGCCATAATCAGTCACCTAATGCCGGTTCCAAGTGCTCGGAATTTAAAAATTAAAGTCGACTTTTTAAAAAAAATATCGAAATTCATTACAAAAATGAAAATTTATGAATCAAAAAAGAAAATTTTTGAGGTATTGAAATTTATCACAAAATTTATAAAGCAAAATTTTCGGTTTTGCCAAGAAAAAATATATTTACAATGTTCATATATCGGCTTCTATATACAGTCCCCGAAATAATTTTGACGACATTTTTATTTGTCAATCAAACGGGTTATTCATTTATATTTATAGTTTTTTTGGACAAGAATCGAAGAACAGTCCGGAGTGGAAGGTTTTACATTTTTTTTTTGGTAAATTGTGTTAAAAAAATTGTATTAAAAAACAAGGGGTCATCGAACTGTTTGGGGGTACCTTTTGGGGAGACAAATGTGGCCAGCAATTTTTTAACAAAATGTGCAAAAAATCAGTGAAAATCGCATGAATCGTCCACTTCCAAACAATATCTCTCTTATATCCAAACCGATTTTGATGTTTTTTTATATGGAATCAGACACATTTTTCCCTGGCTACATTTTTCTCCTGGAGTCCACATATCTGGTATGCATCCCTTGTTGTCTTCAGTTAAATGAAGACTTGTGAGTAGCTATTAAAATGTGCGAGTTGCGTGGAAACAAAAAAGTACAAATGTGTATTTGTGTAGCAGCACAACATCATCTCACAACGCACGACGAATAGAACAGAGAGGATACAACAAATATTCATTTGCGTTGCACCGCATTTGCCTATATATTAGTTAACTGGACATTTTTGTATTCTTTCTCTTCTATTCGTTGTTATTGTTAAGTTTCACTTACCAATATTTACCTCTGAATTCCTTATATACTCGGTTGCTATCTCTAAAACTAATCTTCAATTCCAAAATTACTCAATTCAAATTTATTACTTTCGCTTTGCAACTTTTATCTCTCAAAACGGTTGCTATTTGCCTTACCAAATAGACTTCTCTTTCACAAATTTATCTATTTCTATTAACATTGATCTTATCTCATATTTCCAAAATCTCAATACTATTCTCTTACAATTGAATTGCTTGGCCAAGACTATATATCAACGATGGGTACCTTAATTTCTTTTCGCGTGATTGACAGTACAGTTCTCAGCTTCAAATGCCGGCCGATGTCCTTCTCGAGTCGATACAAGTCCGTTGATTATACCCTCAGCTTCGTGTTTCGTTGTCTCCGATTATTTCTCCAAATACTCTTCGATGAATCTCAGTGTTATTTCATCTCAATGCGTTCCTCAGCCAAAATTCTCGGTAAAATTAGTCCCCATAAAAAAACCACTGTTCGAAATTGACACGTTTCAATCAAAATGTCATTTTACCAAAATTATACCTTACGCTTATGCTGGTTTTGTCTCTCTTCGATATTCGTCCCTCAGCGTCTTCTTCTCGGTCTTGTCCTCTTCGGAATTATCGCTTGAAATTCTATTTCCACTTTGCTTTAATATCGGATTTTATCTAATTCTTAGCTCCAAAATGCTTGTTCACACGATGCGCTTCAACTTTGTAATGCCGTGTGGTGTGACTTTTTTCTTCGTTTCTACTGTCACTTTAATACATAGCATTCGAGCCGATTCCTCTGTATCAAATGTTGTATACATTGCTCTATTGATGAGAGTCGCCCTCTATGAGAATATCTTTTCCCTTCTTCTGTCGTTTCTCAGTATGTTGGTTTCTTTGTTCTGTTTTTGCTTGCGACATTTATTTTTTCGATCTTTCGGTGTTTAATTATTTTTAATATATTACAAATAATATTTTTCGTGGGACCATAACATCGTTGTGTCTTGAGAACTAGTACACTATCAGCTCCCAACGGCAAAAATAAATTCAAATGTGTGTGCAGCACCAGCTCTCAACACACAACGAATAGAAGAGAGAGAATACAAAAATGTCCAGTTAACTAATATATAGGCAAATGCGGTGCAACGCAAATGAATATTTGTTGTATCCTCTGACATGGCTAAAGTGTCTTACTGAGTGATTCAACAAATTGAGCTCAAAACGTGACATACACACAGAAATGTTCTCCGATTCAGCTGACGGGATTACTATAAAAAACGCTGTATGTATGTATTGCCTACAAAAACTGAAATATTCTCTACAAAAATGCCCCTTTGTAGTTATTGAGTACAATTCTTGTAAGTGTTTCTACGGATGCTGTGATATTTGAATTAACAAGACATTCAATAGTGCGCAAAAAGGGGAATCGTAAGAATACACAATGCTCTAGTCCCACGCATTTAAGACTGTAGTATCGTTTCTCCTTCTTGCGCATGTGATAGTGGCTTACAGAAGAATAGAAGACAATGTAGCAGAGCCGGAGAAACACATACAAACATTGCACTGAATAACTACAAAGGGGCATTTTTGTAGGGAATGCTTCAGTTTTTGTAGGCAATATACTACACATACAGCGTTTTTTGTAGTAATGTTAAGAGTAGAAGATCGCCGCTGTAAGCTATAAAATGTTTATGTAATAAAGAATGAAATGAAACGCATTCGGTTACTGTTCGATTGCAAGTGAAGCCTGCGTTTTAATGAACCGTTTCTTTTATATGGTGTACAATATGGATCGTATTACATATTAAACAATAGTTGGTTGCACTGCAATGCATTATATGTATATTCTACAATCGTCGAACACTTTCAACAAGTAATTCCGTCAGCTGAATGGGAGAAAATTTCTGTGTGTGTACGCATACAGCGCCTTTCCATGTCAATACACATTGTATTTCTCGCTTTTGACACAAATATTCAGCAATACCAATCATTAGTGCCCATAATATATTTTAAAATTAATTTCACATAAAAATTTAAACAGTTGATTTAATCTTTGAAAGCACCTAATGCCATCTTTCATATTGATATATCATAAATCATTTTAAATGTGTAGAATTGGGTTTTTACACATATCCAAACACTAGTTGTCAAACATAGACCTTTACAATACATAGAGAATATACACCGCACCTCAAGAGAAATTGAGCCTTATGCGCCAAATAAGTTGAAATTAGCATTGTATTAAATGTAAGTTGTTTCGGCCTATATGTTGATTTCGAGTTCTCAGTTCGCGCGCCATCTGCAGGACTTCGTCACAATGAAAACAACTTATACGCCTTGCTTTGTATATACAATGCTAATTTCAACTTATTTGGCGTATAAGGAGTTCAAAACACCTTAACAAGTAAATCCGTGCAAATTGAAAGCGTATAGGTTGTTTTGGAATTTCTTTTGAGACACAAGTGCCATTAGTGTAATTCATCGTGAAGATGTTTCTTCGTCTTGGATTTGCGTTTGGGTACCCATTCAAGGCATAAAGCTTCTTTCCGTGGGTTCATAATCGACATGAAATCTTTAATTGAATACGTGGTAGTGAAACAAATTACCAGAAACATTCCAACGTACAACCTCCTTCAAGATGCCATTGAGATGATGTTCGGTCGGATAAGAGCATGTGGTGGATTCAATAATAATCCGAACGTTCAACAGTTCCAAGGAGCCTTCCTTAAAATGCAATGCAATATGAGAATGGATCTCTCAGAGGGGAGCAACTGTCGAATGTTCGATATGCACTTGCCAGAAAATTTATTTTTTTCAAATATTTACGTCGTCTCGTCTAAGAGAGCAAGAGTCACAATAAATGAACAAGCGTATGGAAGCCAAAAGGATACGATTCTTGAAATGGTTGATGGCCCCGAGATTGCCGAGACAGACTCAATCGGAGAGTGTGATAATGTGGAAAATGTGGATAATGTCGATAAGGTCAATAACGTCAACAACTAGGTCGCACCTTGAATTTATTCAAGGTTATTCAAAATTCAAAAGACGGTGCTATGCTTCATGTATACATGAGAATTTTGGGTGAGTTGGGCATGTGTTTCGATGGTTTCGAGACCCCAATCGCCACACCAATCAAACCACCCAGTGTGGCAATCAAACCACCCAGAACTTTATTTTTAACGAGTGTTTGATAACATCACCGGCCAATTCATAAATTTGAATGCTGACTTCCTCGAATCCTTACCGCCAACATACACATTCGCACCAAAGCCGACCACCGTCAAAATGGAAATGGATTATTTTGCGCGTGGCGTCGGATTGCTGAAATTTCATTTGTCATTCATTTGTCTGGTCGACTGATTCGATTTCTGTCGACACCTTTTATAATATACGCTCGACGACAAATGCACTGTACCGTGGACGATACACCACGACCCCATGGCTACCATCCATCTTCACTTTGGGTCGCGTGGTGAATGGGAGTTATATCGAAGATGCTGAAGAGGCCAACAAAATATACGAACATTCTGATTAAACATCGTTGCATTCAAATCGTCTATTTTTTTATGGGATTTTAAAAAATGTGTAAGGCCCTAGAAAACGTGATTCATGCCGTTTGAATTTCGTTTTTTTTACATTTTTCGCATTTTTTTTTTTTTAATTTTTCGTGAAAACATATTTAGAAATTTTGTTTTTGTATTTTTTCGACCCCATATTCGACAAAGCTTTGTCCCTCTGGGACAAGTCAACCTCTTGACCCCCAAAATTTAATCCCGAGGCAAAATGAAAAAAAAAGTTCTTTTTTGCATGGCACTTGGAACCAGCCTCAGAACTGCATTTTTGATGATTCAGAACTGCGAATTCCGAAATCAGAACCACAAAAAAAGATAAGAACTGCAGCTTAAAATAGTCACTGTTGTATAGTATAACTGTATACGTATACTCATTGTATTTCGTACGTGTGATACGTAAATTATTGCTGAATCAATTTCTTTTTATTTCGATTTGCAAATTAATCTGCACTAAGAATAATTTTTTTTATAAAAACATTTATAATTTATTGTTACACTTAATTTAAATAATCTGAAGAATAAATGATCAAATGAAAAACCTCCTGGCGCGGTAAAACCTCGTGTCGCAAGCGAAAGCGATACACAAAATTGTTGAAATCAATTTTGTAATGCGGCTTACATTGTTGTTCCGTGTTCCGTGAATAGTGTGCTTACACGGAACTTTCAAGGAACGGAACCTCACGGAATATTTCATCAAAGTTGACAATTGTAGCTCTCAAACGAACATATATTCATTGAAATCAGTCGGACGGTTTAGAATATATTAGGTTTGTAACATTTCACACGACTAAAAATCAGAGAAGAATTTTCAAGTCTAATAATTTACATTGTAAAATGCTGAAAAATTCGTGTGTTTGTGACGAATAACAGTTTATGCCATGTTTCCATATTGAATTGTGAGCCTCTCATATACACGAATAAGAGTGTATTCACACTTTTTGATATTCACACGACTAAAAATCGGACTAAATTTTTTTTTTACTAAAGCAGCAGTCATATTTACATGCAAAAACACTTATTGACAGGCTTTTGATGTGGTTTATATTGTATTGTGTAAATCTTTCTACCAGTATCATTCAAATGACTCGCTTGTGAATATTGCACAACATATACATGAGATCTTGCTGTGAGCTGGACATTTTTGGCAGGATACTGGTCGAGTCACTATTTATTTGGGTTTATTGCATCCAAACGATATATCCCCACTTTAAAACAAACAAGAAACTATTTGACTGCATGATTCTTTGTAAAATGAAGAGATGTAAGCTTCCTTGAAAATTTTGAATGTTAAATAGTTGCTGTTCAAATTACGGTACAGCTCTGATATTTACATGTGTAACAAAACCTCATGAAAATTGTTCTGAAATTGAAACACATTACTGTTCCGTGAAAGGAATTGCGGTTCGATCCGTGTCGTGAGATTTACTCCGTTCCGTTATATGCGTCAGAACAATTTTCGAAACGTAATAGGTGTTTTTGCATCTAAATATGACTGCTGCTTTAGTACAAAATCCACGGTTTATTTGATGTGCCCATTGCAAGAGATGCTAAACCAATCTAGAAAGACTTGCATTTGACCATATCTGACTAATTTTTGCCAAGGAATCGATTGCCGAGCGATTTATCCTTCACAAAACTTCCTTCCTGAAGAACGCACTCAACCTTCCAGCATTTCAATTACAATATAAATGGATTTGCTATTAGTGGGGTACACTCGATCAGGGATTTGGGAGTCATCTATGACAGTAAATTGTCATTCGAACTACATTTCAATAATATTGTCCTTAGACGCTGCAAAACGTCAGGCTTTATAACACGCTCTCTAAACAAATTTAAGAGACTCGAAACCTACTAAATTCTATATAACTCATACGTCAGAAGCATGTTAGAGTATTGTTCAACGATTTGGAGTCCATACTATAATATTCATAATGAGACAATTGAAAGAGTTCCAAAACAATCCACTAGAATGATTTTTCATAAATTTCATTACCCCAGTGAGCATTACAATATGAGACTTATTAGATTAAATATGTTGTCGCTTGAAAATCGAAGAGATCGAAGATTACTGTCAGATGAATTAAATTTGTATAAAATCTAGGCAGACATATTTAACGTATCAAATGCGCAACATTTCGAACGAAATTATATTATACCCAATTACTTGATTATACCTACTCGTTTCAATAGAATCTTCTATCTGCCATTTGTGACAACCAATGTCGAGTATCATAGTCCCATCCTAAGTATCAGTAACTATGAAGAGTACGATTTTATTCTCCCAGAGGGCGAATTTTTGCATATATTCTTCATGGGAGAATATTCTACTCCTTTTGCAATGTGCATTATTCTCCCAAGAGGAATAAATTCTCCCGATATTCCTCCAAGGAGAAAAAATGCAGAAATTAGCCCTCTGGGAGAATAAAATGATACTCTTTGTATTTACTGAGACTATAGTCTCAAGTTGAATTCTTTTTCACTCAACCCTATCAGTCTAGCCATTTAGTCCAATACCATAATGAGTGAAATAGAATCCAATTTGAGGCTATACATATAATAGTTTACTCTCTTGCATTTATTTTTTTTTCTTTTCACTTTCCTAACTTTAAAATAAATCATAAGTATACCCAATTAATGTTAACCAAAAGTAAACCAATTACATTTTGTAAGTGGCCTAATCGGCTGTTAAATGTATATCAACCGTTTCCATACAATAATAAAGAATAAAGAATGGAGATTTGGCACGATATAAGTCCGCTTTGTAGTCGAAAGACGCACAAGTTCCGAACAAGCTTCCTAACTCGCCATTATAGTTGACCTTCTGACGGTCTGCGCTACCTCTAAATTTATTTTTTTTGCATTCAAACTTTGCCAATCGTTTTTTTTTAAATGCTGAAGAGTTTGATCCGATCACTTCCATTATATTTTGGCCAGTCTACTGTATATCTAAAAATGTAAACGAAATGATCTCTGTTGAATGTCAAAGTGGCAATTATTATTTGAAAAACGAAAAATTGAAATTCATCATATTCCAATTCATTATTCAATTTTAATGGAAGAGTTACAACGAATTGAAAAAAACGCAAATTCCCTCTCTCTCTCTTTCTCTCTTGTATATCCACAAAGCTGTCTGTCGCTCACGTTGTTCCAGACAACAGCGACGCAGAAACTTAACGCCTTCCGTTGGCACTCAGTGAACTGAAATGGTTATATATGGTTTTCCAGCTTCTCCTAGCTAAAAACTGAAGCCCCAATATCTTACCTTTTCGAACCGAAGTTCGTTGCGTTTGACTCAAATCTACTCAAACGAAGCAGGCGGCTTGATTTGATTTTATGAATTGAATTGAAAATTTAAATCAAATACACGAAAAAAATGAAATGTTATTGGTTTGCGTAATAATTATGTACTAGCGTTAAAAAAAAATCAACAGTGGGAATCGAACTTGCGGTCCACGGATCAATGGGCAGGCTTCACATCCACAGTGCTAGCGACGGTGCTTGAAATGTGTGGCGATATATTTGAAGAAAGGCTCGGATAACAGTTATCCTGAACAACTTTATCCGGATAAAGCACTTGGAACGGGCATAATTTATGCTTTCACTGTTCCAACCAGGCAGCAAACCACGGTCGTCAACCCATTCAAGCCACCATCAGTGGATCACAGACTGACCAGCCAGTCAACATCAACAGCACCAGAGTGTCGAAAGAGATTATTGAACGTACAAACGTCTCAGAGTTGGCAGCCCTTCTGGAGATGTTTGAGCGTCCGATCCCAACCAGAGAGGTGGATTCCAAACCGGATGCAATGGTGAAATCTAAAAGGCGAGGTTCACTGTGATGTGTACCCCATTATCTTGCGATATTTTGATTGATGAATTCCGCTTACATATAAAGCATATATGATAGAGTGGCATAATATAAATTGTTTCCAATCAATGAAATACCTCATAATGTCCAATTTCACTTTATGGCTCCAAAGAACGATAACCAAACGTTTACCAATTTGGCGTTTCCATTTGATTTACATGGCCATGGATATATACAGATCCAAATTCTGTATTTAGCCGTATTTGCTATATACAGGTTAACTAAAATTTCACTAAATCAGTGAATCTGTATATAGCAAATGAGGCTAAATACAGATTCATCAAAAAATAAAAACAGCATCTGTATATAGCGGCTGTGGCTATATACAGATTCTTTTTGGAAATGAAAAAATAATTGTAGAAGATGATTTTTTTTTTTCATAGTTTTTTAGTTCTATATTTTTCAATAGAGAGTAAAAACAGTAAGCTTGGAAAGAATAATGTTTAATTTTTAGCCGAAATTGGAATCATTTGACAGTTAATGTATAAACACTATGTAAAAACAGTGGCAACACTTATGTATTTCTCATATATAAAATGATTTCAAAGTGTTCATTATTCTTTACGCAAATCTATTGAGTGATTGATATACTCGGCGTTTTTTGCTGATTTGCAACGCACAGTACCGAGTCGATGCCACTGACTAAATCGAATAACGGTGCATATTTACAATGCAAACTTTTTATAAGAAGTTATGCTATAGCACAAACTTCTTTTTTTCGTGTTGGGTAAAGAGTGTTCGTGTGAATTGAATTTCTTCGTTTTGAGTCAAATGAATCTGTATTTATCAGATGCAGCTAAATACAGATGCTGTTTTCATTTTTTGATGAATCTGTATTTAGCCGCATTTGCTATATACAGATTCACTGATTTAGTAAAATTTTAGTGATATAGCCAGAGATGTCATGTCGAAAACTTCGTGTAGTATTCTACATGTTGTCGACGTCGAATACCTGTGGTAAAATACCTCATCAAAAACAAGTATTCTACATGAAATCGTCGAAAACTCCCAAAAAGATTTTTTTTGTTAAATTTTTGTACAATTACATGAAGAATAAATGAATTAATATGAAAAAATACAGCTTATTTTTTATTTTTATTTAATAAATGAACATTTTGTATGGATTAAAAACGAGTTCTTTATGTTTAAAATCCTTGTTTTTATTCGTCATCAGTAGTATAGGCTATGTTCATTCTAACGCACTGTCTGTGTGCGCGAGAATGTATTGGTGTTGGTGGTGTGGACGCATGGGTTCATGCGTCTCACGCGCACGTGTGCGTCCGTTAGTCGCAAGTGTGTGTGCATCTGCATCCGTCGTGTAACGACGTGGTGGAGTGGGGGACGCATGTGCGCATCCGTTGGACGCAAGTCATGTGTACAGTGTTTCACACGTGTGCGCATGCGTATGAATCGACCGTGTGACGGTGTGATGAGTGCATGTGCATTTGTGCATATGTATTGATTGATTCTATATAGAAAAAATTGAATTTCTTTGCAGCGCGCGCCTCTAGCGCATGCATTATTATTAGGATTACGCATATACGCATTAATCGATGCTGTGTTTCATTGACATTCGAAATTGAAAATTGATCAGTTCAAAGTGGACCGTGCGTGCTTCATCGATATTCAGATAATTGAAATTCAATTAGTTCAAAGTGAATTATTAGAACAAAATGCATTTTATTGAGAGAGCAACGTGGATGAGAGAAGGTGAAGATCCTTCATATCAACTTCAAATTATATATTTACTTGCACCATCATTACCAGCTGAGACAGGCAAATCCGGTGCTGTACATTTATTTGTTAGACGTCGAAATGCAACGATTGTGGATTATGTTTGTGTGGGTTATACATTCCTGTGGAAATTAATTGAAAAATATTTAGATGATGAATTTGATGACATTGACGAAAGTGTTGAACCTGAAAAATCTGTTGATTCGCGTTTGAAAAAATACGATAATATTGATTTGTATTGTATCGAATCTCACGGTCGCCGTTGTAAAGTTGAATCAACAGTTTTTAATCATTTGCTACATGCGTTTTACATCTTGAGAAGTTGTTGAAAACCTGAAAACTATCAAAATATTTAATCGTTTTGTTATAAGAACAATGACATTTTACGACGAAGCCGGTGTTTATGGACAATATGGTAACATTGAACAAACTGCTGAATATCCCGAATTTATACTTGAAACAACGCGCTTGGAAACCTTTAATGAATGGCCAAAACAAATGAAACAAAAACCAACACAACTAGCCGATGCTGGATTTTTTTATACAAAAAAGAGTGACCGCGTTATTTGTTTTAGTTGTGGTGGTGGTTTATGTGATTGGGAAGAAAACGATATTTCATGGGAACAGCACGCATTATATTATGATGATTGCAAATATTTGCGTTTTATAAAAGGTTGTGACTATCATGATGTTGTAATAACTAAAATGGCCAAAGCACGCATTGAAAAATCGAGCGAGCAAACAAGTAAAGGAACATCTTCGAGCGATACGTTACCATTGGAAATCTCATTGACCAACGATGACGATGAAAAAGACAATTAATCGAAAATGTGTTGTGCTAAATGGAACAAAAAACTGATGGAATTCCGAAAATGTCAAATTTGTTATGAGAATGAATACAATAGCGTATTCATACCATGTGGACATGTGGCCACTTGTGTGAAATGTGCAGCATCTCTTGCTAAATGCCCAATGTGTCTAAAACCAGTTGAAAATATAATAAGAGTCTATTTTCCATGATTTCAATTTTGCTAGAATAATATTAAAATTATAAACTAAAAAAAAAGAAAAAAAAACCAAAAAACAAAAATACTTTTTTAATTCACATTATTTTTGATTGTTGAACTTTATTTGTTTTTACTTCATTTTTACATTGACATAAACATTTTGATTTTTCGATCGATTCAATTTTCACTTGTTGATGTAATGATGTCACATTGAACAGGGTTGAATGAATATAGCATATTTCGACGAAAACGTACATTCGTTGTGCGGTCCTCATCCATACCATAGAATATGTGTCCAATTTTAGAATTACACACCAAACAATAAATACCCATGCCTCGCCATCTCGTTTCAATGTTGATACAGCTTCTCTCCTTTATAAAAAGATATTCTTTGCCGCTTGAATCCAAATCTTTCTCTGAACATATATCGGTGCGGGATTGGTTATTGTAGCATGATAAACAAGCGTAAATGGTTGATTTTTGAATTTCACCAAACGTATTCATTTTTAATATTTTTTTTCTTCAAACGAAACTGCACAAAAATAAAATTCAATGTATTATGGTCAAAAGTTAGAACTCAAATAAACAAAAATCTGTTACATTTTCATATAACTCTGTTTTACTTTTCAGAACATATTTAAAAAATATATTTTTTGTCAAACCAAAACTGATAGTCTTTTAACTTGACCTTGTGTTACACAAAAAAAATCATATGGCACATTTTTTCAATTCTTTCAACCATCTTCCTTAACATGTGTTTGCTCTTGACTTAACTCTTGACTGCTTTCATCAGTATCTATTACGCTGCAGATATCACTCAAATCAGATATTGATGAACAGTGATGTTCCATGTCATCATATTCTGTACTGAAACAAACTTTAACTTCTACTGCACCTTCTGGTATTTGAAATGTTTCACAAGCGCCTAACCCTTTGTAACAATCCATAATGTATTGCTTTAATTTATAGTGGTTTTTATCATAGAATGAAATTTTAACATCAGCGTCCATACCCATTTTGAATTGATATTAAACCGATTTTCTTATTTTAAATTCAAAAAGTAGTCTTTACTGAACTGAGTCTCAATAATAACTGTACTGTAATTTTTTGAATCACAAACATAAACCAAAATAAAATAATTTAAACTGGAATTAGTTTTTGGATTGTTTTTTTAAAGCACCACCAGCACCAGTTCGACGATTAAATAAATTTAAACGCTCTCTTTCTGTCTCTCTATCTTGTTGTCTCTCTCGATCTCTTTGACGTCGTCTTTGTTCTTGTTCTTCTTTTACTCGCTCCATTTGTAGTTCTCTTTCCGTTTCACGAGCCGCTTCTTGTTCAATTGCAAATCTTCTTGCATTTTGTCGTTCGTTTGCCATCCATTCACTACGGTTATCTCTATCAGCAAACCGTCTTGCTCTTTTCATACCAATTGGTGATTGTGATGACATTGAACTTCTACCTCTGTCTGCAGCTATTAACCTAGCTCGTTCTATTTCCGCCGTTCGTTGTGAATTCTATTGAATATACGTCTTCTATTATTTAAATCATTTGAAGACTTAGAGTCTTCTCTACTTGAATGCGACATGGTGATCTCTTGATGCACAAATGTAAACTGATTTCATCATTTTGACATGCAAACCTTTTATAATAAAACATTTATTTTTGTCTAACACCAATCAGTTGTGCTTTATTCGTTCATTCAACATGTCGAAACGAAAATTAGTAAGTGAAGTAGCGAGTGGATCGGATGGTATAGTTAAAATCAATGGCACGTTTTTAAATAATCTATTGGGTGACACAAAAGATGAAGAGGGTAAATTAGAGCTAGGTCCAACGATGTTAGATATAACGAAAGGTTTGAAACACGTGACGCAGAAAAAAAATGATGAGAACAACGCGAACAAATACACAATTATGTTGTATATAAGCCACGGTGCAATAAACAATGCTGTTCAATTTTTAGAGATTGAATATATTTTGCCACAAAATGAAATCATTAACATTTTATTCGACCATCTCAACTATAAACTACCATGTGGTAAAAAATTGAATAAACGAAAAAGAGACGGAATATTTTCAGCACGTAAATATTTTGGTAGAGACGATGATTTATATTGGTTGCAAATTTCAGAAGATCATACTTACATCTATGTAGGCGTTTCAGATGGTCAACTCTATAAAAATAATTTTAGCAGTGCTATAGATTTTGTTTACCGCAATGATCTAGAGAATAAACCGAGATTATGTTCAATTATGTAATTTGATTTTGTTTTAGGAAGATGAAAATAAAAAATAATAAAACATTTATTTTTTTTTGTCTGCTGGAACAAAAAAAAAAGTCTCTTTATTGATTTACTTTTTTTTTAGATGATATCAATTTCAATTTGATTTTGCTTTTGCTTTAGCTTACATCCTAACGCCACAATAAATTCTCTAAAAATTATTATATCTATATTTTTACTTAATTGATGAAGAATAAACCAATTTTACAAAAACTTAATATATGCTTGATTTTATGGTGAGGAGTAAGTCTTGTTCGCATACAAAACAAGTAGTATTTAGCATGTGGAAAACATAAAATTATTGTGCGATAAATTAATCCAAAAATACTTATTATGGTTAAAATTAAAAACCAAAACCACAGAAAAATATAAATTTTTTCATTGATGGTGTTTATTGGTAGAACGCGCAAACCATCAAACGTTTGCACACTCCCCGATGGTCCATACTGATGAAATGAATATTTTGTTACTTTCGGAAAAATTCGTGACATTGGATCCCCTCGCACATCGGGACTTAGTTCTGAAAATCGCAACACATCAATACCAAACGTAGTAAATTCACCATCCAAAAAATAATCAATTAAAAAGATTTGACCTATAACATTCACTAGGTTGAGTAGCTCACAAAAGAAAAAACGATATGCATAAAAATTGTTATGATATAAATGTTCATAGAAATTTTCGATAAGTAATTGAATCTGTTCATATTTTGTTTCCTTACATATGAGTGATTCATTTAAATTTAACACTAACATTTTAATGCGATTACCCTCCCATGATTTCCATAAGTATCGAGGTATGTAAAATAGAATGGCTTGAAAAAACAGTACAAAACAGACCCACTGATAATATTTATGATATTTAACTTCTTCTTCTACACTTTTATCGTAGTTTGAAACGCCTGGTTGAACTATATCGCGACCAATCACTCCATTAATACGATTTGAAATTGTGTATGTACCGTAAACCCAACAGTACGTATCCATCACTCGCGATGGATTTTCATCAATGATGCAATCAATTGGATCTCCAATATATTGATTTGATGTTACAAATAGTGAAAACGTTACCAAAATTATAACTGTTGCTTTATAATGCAAACGAAAAACAATATTATCAGTAGACACACGATCAAGCTTCAAGAGCCCTTTAATTGAGTTAAATATATCAATCATGATGTTGTTTTACTGAACCTTATCATCAGACTGTAATTCAAAACAGTTAATGTTAAACAATTTAAAGATTCCACGTAATCGTTGTATGCATCTTTCATACTCAATATCAATTTGCTCTGATGGAAGATCACCGTTAACAATAATTAGTATTGTTTCATGAAAACCAACAGCAACTGACATTATCCATGAACCATCGAGTCCAATGTATTCCTTTGCTGATCCACTAGCTATCAGACTTCTAATCCATTCTTTATATAAATTATTGAGTAATGTTAAATATTCCAAATTAATATTTTTTTCTTCTGGTCGACCGCGCCCTTTGATTCTATCAAACACCATTTCTGGACTGGTATCTATATATATGATCACATTCTCTCGAAAATTGTGTGTAGAGTAGATGAAATCAAACCATTTCATAAAAACTGCATACATTTGTTGATCAATTGTACCCAGAGACAACATTGCTTGTAGGAAACACCATTTCATACTTCCCAGAGAACGTTCCATTAGCATCAAACATCCATCGGGTTTTTTTATATATGATTCCAACATAGTTAGCAAGACATACCACTGGAAAGATGCACCATGTTTTTTTGGTTTTTTGTACATAAGATTCAAAAGATTGTGACCATTAACGTCTTGCCATTTTTCCACTGGTTCCTTCACAATCATACCATTTCCCATTAAAAGATAATCATTTATATAATCAATCAAAGTTGATTTTCCAGCGCCAATATTTCCTTCCACAATCACACGCATTTTTCAATCGTCACAGTTTTATTGAGACTTTGTTGAGTAAAGACTTCTTTTTTCGTTTAAAATACAAAAATCAGTTTTATTATCGATTTAAATTGGGATGGACACTGGTGTTTCAGTCGTATTCTACGATGAAACCGCAAAAAAAATTGGAGATCAGTATTTAGATTGTTATAAATTAAGAACTGTTTGTGAATTATTCAATACACCAAAAAAGGTACAGTAAAAGTAAAAGTTTGCTTTACTACTGAATATGATGAAGATCGTAATTGTTCATCTGATGAAAATTAAAACTCAAGCAGCTGTATGCAGAGAACCAATTCGATGATGATAGCGAGAAGAAAATGAATGAAAGAAAATAGACAAACTGAAATATCTTCTCCCCCTCTCTTATTCAAATGGCCAATCAAAATTAAGAATCATTATGTGATGCATATGTATTGAGTTCTTACTCTAATACAATACAGCACATACTAATGTATAAATCATACCAATACATACATAAATTGCATCTACAGTGTGTTTCATAATTCCTGCCTATGGCAATATTATCGATAGATGGCGACTCTAAAGTGCTCTATGTGACTGATGTATTATTGTCTACTTAAACGTTCAGTTTAAACGTCACAACAATTACTTAACTGTCACATACAGCACTATGTATATCAGATGAAAATAATATCTTCTCTTGTATAAAACTGAGTTCAAAATATCATCATGTGAACATGGCACCGATAATGATAAATTTCATAAAAACCACAACATTCATGGGTGTAACAGACAAAAAATTTTTAGTCAATTTTAGTTGCTTTCACGATGGTCTTAGTCAATTTGAGTACTTTTGCCATTTTACTCAGGAAATTGAGGTGATTTTGAAATCGCATTTGTTTTTCAAGGTAATTGCATAAAAACCCCAGAATTTATGTGTGAAATCAAAAAATCAACCATAGTTGACTCTGGACAATCTTAGCCAGTTTTAGTTACTTTTAGCCAATTCAAGACAGTCTTAGTAAATTTGAGTTCTTTTGCCAATTTGCTTAGGAAATTTGAGGTGATTTTGAAATCGCATTTGTTTTTCAAGGTAATTGCATAAAAACCAGAATTTATGTGTGAAATCAAAAAATCAACCATAGTCAACTCTGGCTTATCTTAGTCAGTTTCAGTTGTTTCCAATTCAAGATGGTCTTAGTAAACTTGAGTTCTTTTGCAATGTAAACGTGATTGTTTTAAATTATATTAATTATTAATAAATACAATTATTGCTTTTTATTGTTTTAAAATATTTTGTATTGTTTATTAGTTTTATTTCCAAATCTTAAAACGTCAAACGTCAGAAGTCAAACGTCAAACAACTTTCATATCGTTCGCATGAGTTAACGTCGGTTAACGTTCAGTTTGTATGTCAAACAGTGCATTACAATGACATCTATTGGCGTATTTCATACAAATGGCTGCCATTTCATAAAATAAATAAATAATATATTGTAAAACAAAAGAAAACTAATTATTAAGACTTCAAATAGATAAATTCTTTCATGTAATTTGAATATTTTATCTTTAGAAATTGAAAAGATAATTATATGGCTGCCTTAAATGCTTAAAATCGAAATTCTGCCTATAGGCAGGAATTATGAAACACACTGTATAAAAGGAATTGTGATTGAAAATTGTACATCAGAGTTTTTTGAATTTTTTAATTAAACAGTTGATTTTTGTGCTCGTCTTTGAAAAAAAAGTGATAGACAAAAAAAGAAAAAAATCACAATTTGAGAAAAATTAATACAAGTTTATTTGTGACTTTTTTTTTGAAATAAATCGATAAAGAATATCTTTTTGTGAAAATGTCCATGTCTACAGCAGATCTTTCGAATGATGTTGAAGATTTTGGATACATTAAACTTGATAGTTTAGTGATTGGTCACAAATACAAAGTCAATGGGTTTGGTACTTTTAAAAGCACTAAATTTGGTAAAGATCGCAATTGTCTTACCGTAATAATTGATGGTGGATATGTTATTTTACCAGAACGATACGACAACAAAATTCATCTTATCAAACAGTTTGACACAGATTCGCTGTACTTCATTTATAATGGACAAAAGGAAAAGCGTTCGAAAATTAAATTTGTAAATGAGTAACAAGTTATTTTTTTTTTTTTTAATATTTTTCTTTTTCATCAAAATCAATGTTTTTATTTTCTGTTAAACAATCATCATGAGCACATCAAACGAAGAAATGGAAGTGGATGACTTCAATAGAAGTGAAGAAATGGAATGGGAATCACAGGATGAGTTGGAGCCAATCATTGAGGAAACAACGAGTGATGAGGAGGAGGAAGGGGACAGTTCCATACAAAATCAGTATATCTATGTTGACTTAAGAGGTTTTCGAGCAAATTTTGGTACTTTTATTTGTAAGGAAATTAGTATTCTTGATGAAAACTATAGTTTCCATGCATTAATTAAGTCCCCATATCCGTTTAAAAAATTAAAATCTTATTATCGTCGTCATGCGGAATTAGACATGAATCGCGGTCATAGATTGTCTTATGAGTGTGGTGACATATCTTTAGCTGAACTCATTCGTACAACTTTTTCTAAATTAATGAAAAAAACTGTTTTAGTTGAAACTGCACAAAAAGCTAAATGGTTGCAGTATATTTATAAACATTATGGATATATTAACTGTGTTGTCTTCAATGATGTGTTTGAATTTGACACAGAAATTACAATGAAACATCCAATAGATGAATACTGGCATAAACTATGTAAGTATCATCTAGATGGATTTTACAGTGTACACTCTTGTGCTACTGTTATGACACATTGGCTAAGAAATATTACTAAATATATGAAGAAAAAAAATTGTTGAATAAAACAAAACCATTTTTGTCTGCTGGAACAAAAAAAAGTGTCTTTTTTTATTTATATCGATTTCAAACTTAAATATTTTTTTTCAGATACCAATCACTTAAACTAAGAACATTTTTTAATGCACATTGAAAATGATGGCTTGTATGTTTTTGACAAATTTTATTGAAACGTTGGTTCTTTGAGGTTTTCCGTAATTTTATTTGACAACCAATCGTTTTTATATTGATAATTTTTGTTGAAAATCTCTTATAATCTAAAATGAAATGGAGCCACTTGATTTTTTCTCCACCTTTAACATAAATGATCTTATTTTTTAACATTGGTTTAATAATTCTACGAAGTTCACTTATTGAAGTTACTCCAACATTCCAATCGAGTCCATGGAAAAATTTCGTTAGCCACAATGTTTGGTTTTTATCGTGTTATGCTGTCGTGAATAATCAGACAATAAGCCGTCGTATTTGCAGGAATGTTTTCCCGCGTCTGAAATTCAATGCGCATATCGATGATTCCTTTTTTAAGTCGTTCATTTTGATGTGAGCAATCTTCTATCTTCTATATATATAAAAATCAATGTAAATCCGTGATGTGCGCGATGATCTCGAGAACGGCTGAACCGATCCAAACCAAATTTTCACCACACCTTGAGGACCTCCTGGAGATGGTTTATAACTCTTAAAATCCGAAATCGGTCGAGTCGTTCCCGAGATATGCCACTTCAAAGATTACCCCTTCCAGTTCCATACAAATGACACAAACAACAACAATCACATGAAAATCGAAACGAATGGCGTGGTGAGAGAATGCAAAACAACGTTTCTGTGTACCGTATGTTCTTTGTTGTGCTTTCAACTACGTTGAGAAATAGAAAAAAAAATTTTTTCTTGGAAGTGGGTTTTGGTGGACCCAAGGATTGACCAGAACTGCTCCCAGTTCTGGAAGTGGGTTTTGGTGGATTTTCAGGATTGACCAGATCCAATTTCAGACTGCCCTGGCTCATCCTGAAGATCCACTTCCAGAAATGGGAGCAGTTCTGGTCAATCCTTGGGTCCACCAAAACCCACTTCCAAGAAATTTATTTTTTCTTACTTTCTCAGCGTAGTTGAATGAATAGCACAACAAATAATGGAAAAAAAAACATTCTAATGCACAAACACATACATACACAGATATGGTTGACATTTTTGAATATTGCAACAATTGACACACAATCAATCTTCACATCTATTGTAAATACAATTAACACATAATCAAGTGTCACATCTATACAGCCAGTGTATGATAAAAATTGATTACATCTAATACACAAACACATACATACACAGATATGGTTGACAGTTTTGAATATTGCAACAATCTATTGTATTCATATAGCCGGTGTTTTATATTCGGTCTTTCTAATTGGATTGTTCAAGTGAATACACGTGTTTTTATTCTCTCCTGCATTTTTTCGCATATTTTCATGTAAGTACATTTTCGGTAATTTTTTTCGTCGCATTTCATTTCAACCAAATGTGAAATAGATTTGATTTTTGATTTTTTTCGCAAAGAACATTGAGATTTTGTTTTGAAATTCTTTGATTCATTTTTTTACATAGTTTTTCGTGATTTCAATTGGAAACCATCGTTTGCATCCATTCTATTCCATTGTGTGCTCTTGATTTTTCGTCATACCAATCGCATATTCTCATTTGTGTGCCGGTATTTCATTATACAAGGTATGATTTCATTTTTTTTTAAATTTAGTGTGTTAGTGCGTGTGTGCCCATTCTATGCGTATATATTTACTAGATATGGACGAACAATTGACTGCATTAGAGTCTGCTTTCGATCGCATGGGCCATCTTCTTCAGCGAGAGCTTGCTAAGTTTTTCAAAAAAAAAAAACAATAAAAAAATCTCATTCTTCTTTCAAATATAAAACAACAATGTTTCATTTTGCGATAATCTTCCTTATTCTTTAGTTTTCTTCGCACACACGCACACAATTTTTCAAATTTAAATTGAGATAACGATTTATATTGATGAAAAAAAAAATTTCTTTTCAATTCTATTTCTATACAGTTGATATAGAAATGGCACGAGGCAGAGCAAATATAGGTCGACGCACGCGTCATGCAAATAGAATGGTGTCTCAACGGAGATCACAAAGTGAAGAGCAACGATCAAATTCGAATGAATTGCAACGTACCTCACGATCGAGATCAAGACAGCCAAGTAATCCACCGCAAAGAAATGTTTTGGTGTCATCTCAACAATCGCGTCGTGCTGTACAAAATATGACTTTGGCTGCTTTTCACTATGATAGCGAAGCTGATTACAGCACGTATGCACGTATTGGTGGAATGACGATGAGATGTATATATTGTGATGCAGTCAAATTCCCCGGTGAAACGCCTGGCATGTGTTGTTCTGCCGGCAAAGTGAAATTGCCAGCATTTGCATCTCCACCCGGTGAATTGCGTTCATTGATTATGGGAACATCACCAATGTCGAAGCAATTTAAATTTTTCAATTTAGCAACATTGACATTGAATATCAACATGCGTGTTCAGTTGAACAATGATCCATCTGCGGATCGGTTTTCAAAACAGTTGTTGGACATCGGCAATGGCAAAGTTCAAAGCACCAACGGATTTATAACGTTGCCGAACAATTTTTGTACAATTCTTGAATCTAAGGATGAACTAATTGATTGCGTCTTTCCAAATATTGTTCGAAATTATATGAATCATGATTGGTTAAGAGAACGAGCAATACTGGCACCTAAAAATATACATGTCAATGCCATCAACTTCCAGATTCAAGAAAAATTGCCAGGTACCGTAAGATCATATAAATCAGTCGATAGCACAATGAACCAAGACGATGCAGTAAATTATCCAATTGAATTTTTGAATTCTTTGGAACCGCCTGGTATGCCACCACATTGTTTGAATTTAAAGGTCGGCTCATCAATAATTTTACTACGCAATTTAAATGCACCGAAACTTTGCAATGGAACACGACTTGCAGTAAAAAAATTGATGCCGAATTTGATTGAAGCCACTATTTTGACTGGCAAAGCGAAAGGTTGTGCTCATACCACGCATTCCACTGATACCAACAGACATGCCATTTGAATTCAAGCGTTTGCAATTCCCAGTGAGACTTTCATTTGCTATGTCGATCAATAAGGCACAAGGGCAAACGCTTCAAGTGTGCGGATTGAATTTGGAAGAGCCATGCTTTTCACATGGCCAGTTATACGTAGCATGCTCAAGAGTGGGAATGCCAAATTGTTTATTCATCCATGCTCCAGAAGGAAAAACCAAAAATATTGTTTATCCAAATGTGTAGTGCGTGCGTATGCATATGTGTCGCCGCAAGGTAAGTTAATTGACAATTAATAAATCACTCTTGTTTGAGTCTTACGACAACACACACGCCTTTCATTTACTGTCTTACTCCATACCGATATATGGCGACCAGGAAGGGATTTAAGAGAATTGTGCAGTTTGTTGAACATCGAGCATAATTTTAGCACTGCTTATCACCATCAAACGCTCGGAGCGATTGAACGAAATCATCGCGTTTTTAACGAATACATAAGAGCGTACTCAATCGGAGACGATTGGGACATTAGACTTAAATATTTTACTTATTGCTATAACACTTCATTCCATAGTACACTTAATTTGGAATTCACTCCATTTGAATTGGTCTTTGGCCACAGAGCAAATCAAGTTGAGTTTCTGAAATATCCAATAGAACCAATATACAACATTGAAAATTACGTTAAAATCCTAAAAAATACATTGCAATTGGCACATTAGAAATCCATAGAATTCATAGACAGATTAAAATTAAGAAACAAACAACAATATGACAAAACAATTAACCCAATAGACGTGAAAATAGGAGATCTAATTTTAGTAAAGAAGGAACCCTATAATAAACATCAACAAGTATATTCGGGTCCACACAGGGTAAGAAAAATAGAAAATGAAAACTTAATAATTGAAATAAACAACAGAGAACATAAGATTCATAAAAACAGAACAGTTAAAGCATAGAACTAAATAAAGGTAATAATCAAAGAAAAAAAAAAAAATTATATTGAAAACAAAGAAAAAAAATAACAATTAGAAATCAGTAAGAAAAACGCATTTATCGAAAGTAAATTGAACAGAATGATCAACTGAGATGTACTTTTCTTAAATTCATTTTAGAAAATAATTAAAAAAAAAAAGAAATGAAAAAAAAGCAAAACTGAGAAAATTGTAAGATTTCACACCTCAAAAAAAGGGGAGGTGAACAAGTTAGTGTTATATTGTAAACACCAACTTTCCAAAAGGGGGAAGGTGTAGTGCGTGCGTATGCATATGTGTCGCCGCAAGGTAAGTTAATTGACAATTAATAAATCACTCTTGTTTGAGTCTTACGACAACACACACGCCTTTCATTTACTGTCTTACTCCATACCGATATAAATGTCTTGGCCTAAGAATAACAATTTTAGAAATAAAACAAATATTAAGACCAACGCTAGGAGTTTTCATTATGTTTTCTTAAATTTTTTTATGGGTGTAGCAACGCACACTGGGGTCAGCTAGTATAACAATAAAAGTGTTAATCGAAAAAATCAATGAAAAAAAGTTCGATGGTGTGATGAAATATGCAGATTTATTAAAAAACAAATCCTCAATGGAACCACAAGTGAAAAAATATGATGATAAAAATGAAACCGATCAAACCTATCAAGTGAGCTTCGCCGGAGGTTTCTGCCAAATGAATCAAGCCACTTTCAATGGATTAAAAGTTGTTAAAGCATTTATGGGTAGCGATTTTTTTTGTGAATGATTGAATGATTAAACCTAAGCTCAATGTGTTTTCTTTTCTCCTCATTTGATATAGATTATACTCGCTATAAAAAATATTTTTGCGCATCAAACGAAATTGATGAAAAATTGAATAAAATAAAAATAATTTTACGAGACTAAACACCACTCATTGGTATCTCATCATTGAAACAATTTTACATAGGATCATTGCAAAACCTAAATAATTGGTATGCTTGTGAAGCGTGTCTCCAACCACTTTTCGAAGAAAGCAGCATCGTTGGAAAAATTAATGAGCCAAATAATAGACAGCTTATAATTAAGTGGCGAAATGCTATTAATGCTGGTTATACATTTGCAAGAAGTGGTGGATACAGTCAACGGCTTTTCTTTTGCTTCAACTGTTTGGCGATTTTAAATCAATCATTAAATAAGTGCATCCCATTCATTCTAAAAACCAGAAATCGTATCTCCAAACAAAATCAAATATCATACTTTAGCTCTAAGTACGTATTGATCGAGAGTATAGTTTTAACAAAATTGTCAAATTAAATTTCATTAATAAAACGAATTGGAGATTCCAAGATGCGAAATAATTCAAACAAATGTGTTTTATTTTTTCGATAAAATATATTCTATTCATCAACGGTTTTTTTCAGCTGACTTTCAATATTTTCTTTTCAGCACGCTGCAAGTAAAATGAAATCTCTTGCAGCGCGCGCTGCAAGTAAAATGAAATCTTATTAAAATTACCATATTTGAATGCATTTATCTTTTTGTTTGACAGTTGAAAATGTCAGTTTGTTTACCATCTAATTAGTTTTGTGTGCTTTAATTCATTGTGTGTATTCAAAAATTATTTTAAAACGCGAAATTAAAATATTTTAGTGAAAAAATAAAAGCTGTGTATATCTGTGGATCGCGGAAAAATATGGAACACAAGTGGAAACATTATCGCGACTTGCATTTCCTGGAATCAACTGCAATCAACCTTTACGTCATAAAACTGGTATGATGAGTCCGGAATGTTTGGAAAAAAATGGAATTCCATATACAATGGTTCGATTTAATTTTTTGTTTTGATTTAAAAAATGTATTTTCATGAATGTTTTTGTTATATCAAATTTTAGGCTATTCATCGTGCTGGTCAATTTGTTATCACTTGGGAAGGTGCATACCATGGAGGTTTCAATACAGGGTTCAATTGTGCTGAAGCCGTTAATTTTGCATCGAACTCTTGGTGGAAGTATTATAACAAATTTGAAATTTGTGATCGCGAGTATGTATTAGTTTTATATATTTTTTTATTTTTAACAAATGTTCTATTACTTAATCAATAATAAATAAATTTAATCATTTCCAGAATAACTCAATTAGAGGAAAAACAATTTGAACGTATCGACTTTGATGTGGGAAAACTTATCCGAATGAGAGGACCCTACAAAAAGAGCGAAGTAAAAAAAGATAAGCGTAAAGAAAAGGTATATAAAAAAAAAAGATTCTGAATAGATTTTTTACTTATTATTTTTTGTTTCTTTTTATTTTCAGTACAAGTGTGATGTTTGCAATAAACAATTCACACGTAATAATACTCTTACCGTCCACAAGTTAACTCATTCCAATTCACAAGTTAGGTATAACTGTGAATTATGTACACAATCAAGAGTTCGAAAACGCGATCTCATTTATCACTATACAATAAAACACCTCGATGTTGATGTAAATACCATCAAATTATAAATAAAAATTGTTTTTTGATTGAAAATTTAAAAAAAAATACTGTTTTCTTTTATCAAGCGAATATATACGCGCGCGCTGCAAAGAAATTCAAATTTTTTCAGCGTTTATGTTTCTGTTCGTGAACACATGCACTCATCGTCGTTACACGACGGATGCAGATGCGCACGCACTTGCAACCAACGGACGCACACGTGAGCGTGAGACGCATGAACCCATGCGTCCACACCACCAACACCAATACATTCTCGCGCACACAGACAGTGCGTTAGAATGAACATAGCCTATACTACTGTCATCGATTTCGAATTTTAAATCATACCAATGTAGCATTGGCCGTCCACCTTTCGATGCCAATGGTGTTGATATATTTTTATAACTTGGTGAAATTAATTTTTCGAATGCATTCGACATTTTGACAAAATTTGAAATAAAAATCTGAATGATGAAATGTGAAATGCCGACAGGAAAACAAGTTGTGAAAATCAAACAATCAGAGAATTTCAGTTGACACAACAGATATGTGTGTTTCTTTTATTACTTTTGCCCACATTCTGAGTGTATGGATAAACGAAAGCGCTGGAGAATGCGCATACACACTTAATGAGCGCAGAAAATGTGATTTAATGACTCATACTATGAGGGCATGTGGGATTGTGGGTAGATGCGGGACAATCGATTTTTTCCATGTTGCAATACTAATATGGCCGATTTGACATGTTTCAAATTTCTCATTTGACCTTACGCAGTTTTTGGTAAAACAACGAAGTGAATAGTCGCATTGCTTTTGTTAGCTCCAGACATCGTGTAAAATTTTTTTCGAAAAAACTTTTTCTCGTTTTTTTTTAACAATAATTTTATGTAGTGAATCAACTGAAAAAGGTGAGTTGAATGCATATACGTGTAGCATTTGAAGTATATTTTGTAATGGAATATCGATTCAAGCCATTATATGGGAGAAAAACTTATTTTATTGTCACTCAAAAAATGGCGTCATTAGGCGGTTGCGGGACACTCGTGTGGGCAGTTGCGGAACACCTGGTTTTTCCCACTCGAAGCATATGTTTGACATAACTTCGATCAAATATCGCCATTTATGTCAAACTAAAGTGTTTGTTATGATTTAACTCAAGTTTTTCTGTGTTTTTAGCCATGTCAACCCCCCAGGAAGCATCTTCAACACCAAAAAAACAATCCAAACCGCAATCAATTGACTTTAATGCGCTACTTCAAGCCATTAAAGATTGTTTATTGTTGAATAAAGGCTTAAGATTGTCTGCCAGAGTTTATGGAATTCAAAAGAGCACATTAGAACGCCATTTGAAGAAAATAAAAGCCAGTTTTGATGATATTTCGTCGGTCGAAGATAATGTTTTGATGGAATTCGTGCGTGAAACTAACAGAAGAACGCCATTGTTGCCTTGAAAATTGACCGCCAATAATTCCATCAAATGCAATGAATGCAAGCGGCCAGTTCATTTGAGCTGTGCGAACATGACGGCAAGCTTCTTCACTTGCAATCACTGCGAATCGGACTTGGACGAAGATGAAGATGAATTGCAGTGAAAAATTGCCATTTTTTTTCTTTTTTAAATTTTTTTTCTGCCACTGGAGGCTTTCATATTGAATAAACATTGATATTTTCTTAACTTTTGGGGTTTTTACTTCATGTATGTAAATTGTGTTGAGATTTTTTCAGGTGTCCCGCAACTGCCTACATTTTTTTTTTTTTTTGGCAAAAAATCACATCGTCCCAAAATTGTTGATAAATTTTTTTCGGTTAATGGAATCAAGGTACTTTCTTTGGAGAAAAGTTCCGTATGGTAGTTACCTTTGAAACGGTATATATATGTCTGCATAATATTGATTATTGAAAAAGTTACGAATTTTTCACAAAACGTGTCCCGCAACTGCCAACATTCCCTTGCATTTTTGAGTGTTTGGGAGTTTTCGACATGCTAGAGGTTTTCGACGGTAGAAAACGTAGAATACAGTTTTCGACGTATATTACTTACGAACCCCAAAAACTCGCGTAGAATACCATCCCTGGATATAGCAAATGCGGCTAAATACAGAATTTTCAACTGTATATATCAACGGCCGATTTACATTGAGACTTCAGCTCAAGTCTCAAACTGGTTCTGTTTTACATGAACTGTCAAGCATGGTTTTAAGAAGTCGTTTAAAAGAATTTATGCATCGACACAGCCTCTTGACGACTTATACTCCCGATTGCCGTTTCGAATTTGAAATTGGACATTATGAGGTATTTTATTGATTGGAAACAGTTTATACAGTGCCATTGAACTCTTTGACTCCATTCGAACCACTAAAAAATATTGCTGTTTTTGTCCGTCCGGTACGTCCTTAATCGTGTCCGTAAGAAAATTCGGACAGTTCGGACACTGTCCGAGGTGATGTTTCAAACACCTTTTAAAAAAACTGCAGACGATCGATATTAAGCTTCTCTACCTTTTTTCCGTTTGTGCTTGTCTAAAGTTGTCCCAAAATTATTATGTCTGCAATTGTTTCCGCGATTATATAGTGATTTTCACTAAATGCAGATTTTTGTACTCATATTAGTTTTGTCAGCAATGACATGTTTCTTGCAAATATTACATATATTAGATCGATTTTTATCACATCATACACTGATGTACTTTTCATCAAACCACTCGCTCATGCTCATATCAACAAAATCGGAATTATCGGAATTTTGAGGGCCCAAGATTTTGAGAAAGATATATAATCCACATATTTGTCAGCAGGTTGGCCAAGCGAACGGAAATTATTCACCAATTGCTTGAGTGCTTCGGCATACGAGAGTCCTTTATTCAATAGGGCCTGGAAGTAATCCAATTCGATTTGACATGGATCTTATCATCATGAGTGTTTTTTTTCCAGTGATTGTTTTTTACTGAGGAATTAGTCGCGCGTCAGCGTTAGCAACTAAGGTTAGCTACTAATATGTTGCGTCAACCGACGATTGCGTCGATTGTGGTGCAAATAAATGTTTCTTTTGGCCATAGCCATCATAAAGCACAGCTGGATTTCTTCTGAATTTCAAATTTCTATTGAACATAGGTTCTCACCAGGGGTCCGAGGGGTCCAATTACCCGAATCGATTTTCAAAAGTGATGACCTTTTTTTAGGTCTTCACTTTTTCTCAGACTCGGTTTACACTAGATAGAATGGGTTTTGAAACGGCTTTACACTAGATAGAATGGATTTGAAAATCCACTTTTCTTACAATTCTAAACAGAAACAGTAACGATTTTCATAAAAAAATGGAATGACATGTTTTGTTCAAACTAATATAAAAATTAGGTTTAGAAAAAAGGACACACATCATTTTTTTTATTCATGCGTTTAAAAAAAATGAATTTTTGAAGTTAAATGGATGCAAAAAAAAGACATTTGGAAAAGTGTAAAACTAAATTTTGAAGTTTGTCTGGAATTCTCTTGGGAATTCGGCTTGCCGCCTGCTAAACTCAATTTCAGCTTTTAAATTATTTATTTCTGTTTCATCGAGAATTAGTTGATTTCATTTTGATTGAGCCGGTTGGAAAGCCGTTGATCTCATCATATTTGGAATCTATTGCCACCAAAATCCATTTGTTTGTGTGTTAACTTCAATTTCGTGTCATTGAATTGACCAACCAATAGATTGTTGTTGATTCCGTGATAATTCATGAGATTTTAGTTGTATTAGTAATTGTTTAAACAATTCTTATGGAAGATATGCTATAGATCTCGGTGTTTTTATTGTAATTTACCAATCAAGGAAAATTTGAATTTTTCCGTGCAGGATATCGAAAGAAATATGCTGTGTTTCGGGTACGGACTAGTAGCCTTGTCAGTGATCAGACACAGGCTTACGATTCAACAAATATCTCGAAAATTGGATCAATTTTGTTGAAGCGTTGCATATTTTAGACGTTGGAGCGTAATTCCGCCCTAGAGAATCAATAATTCAAGAATTAACTTACGTTATTCTGCGATTTATCCATAAAAATTCACATAAACGTCACTTTACCATTATAATATGTGTATATTTATACCGTTTTACCGTGTGATATGTTCAAACGACATTTCCAAATAATTCACCATTTCTATATAAATATGTATAAAGTCGCCGTTATTTAATGTGAAACACAAACAAATTTTATCAATATTAAAATTAATTCATGTGATTTAGTTGATTTTATTCAATATTCCGTGTAGAAATAATTTTATTTCCTTTGTTCACTCTCACAAACAGTTAATTTCAATGTTAACGAATTTATTGTTAAACGTGACTTGCTATGAGCTCTTCTGCCAAACGACTGCTTGTTGTACTTATTATTGAGACGTGTAATATTATCGAGGATATAATTCAAGATGCTTCAAGTTCAGAGCTCAAAACCGATGCCGCAAATCGATTCACCTAATTATAAATTAGTTGTTTATTTTTCCGGTGCGGTGCGATTACCATCAGAATATGCATAAAATTTGTGTGTGATAGTGCGAATTTGGTATGTTAAACATCTGTTGAAAATTCGGTATAAAATCATAACCTAGTTCACTGTGCAAAATGCTATGTATTTGTTTGGTGCTAACAATTTTCCGATATTGCATTAGTAAAAACACCATTCGTTCATGTGAAGTTGATTAATTTATGATATTTTGCTTTCAATTTACCATTTTTGGTAAAGATTTCCTCATTATGATGAGTTGGAGCAAATATTCAAAGGATCCGTTCCAATGTTTACCAAACAAAGCTTTCTATTCATTTCACTCAAGGAATTGACTCAATTGAGTTGCTAGATCAAAACAATTAGTTGAAATGGTGTGTCAATTGAGTTGGTAATTGTGCTCCAAAAGTTATTTGTTGTTTAATTATTCCATGGTATCAACCAGAAAATTCCAATTCGTATAGATGTTGACTCAGTTTTTGTTTTGTTTGATCTAGATTGCTTGTGAATGAAATACCATAATGTCATATTTATCGGAAATTTGTTATTAAAGTTAATCTCTTTCATTCCACAGCTCAAGTGTGCTGATTTTGAAGGTGAAAATTCAATACATTATGTTTCGTAATGTTCAATTATAAAGCTGAAAATTTAAATATGAGAAAAAGGCCATAGAATCTGATTTTTATTATTGTGTTTAAATTACTTCCACAGTATTGGCCGGTGCTTATCTCGTCAGAGTTCAAGTAGCTGCTATAGTAGAGATGGAACGCACAACACCAAATAAAATATTAGTTTGCGTCCAGTCAAATGCAGCATGCGACAAAATCACGAATCGACTCGTGGACATTTTGCACAATGGTGAAATATTCCGCATGTATGCAAAATCATTTGACATCAAGAAAGTGAGCGCCAAGGTCCGGAACACCTAACCCCCCCCCCCCCTCGCGTATGTATGCTTGAGACTGCAGATGGTTCAGTTCAACTAAATCAATCTGCAAAAAAACATTTTCATGTGGCTTGTTTACCCCGTTCCACATCAGCAAATCCAGTTGACATAAACACCAGAGCAGCCAAAGTGTACGTTTTCAGCTTTGTCCTCGATTCAAATCACAAAATATACGAAGAAACTGAGTGGCTCGCACACGCTCAAATGAGAACAATGCATCAAAATGAACGATAATAGCGATAAACATCTCAAACTCGTGGAATATAAACAAAGAATATACTAAAAAATTGTGCGAATAAAGCATTTCTTAAAAAAGATAATTTGAATTGAAATAATAAATGTTATGTGGATTAAATGTCATGCCGAATATTCCAAACAATTTTCAATTTAATTTTATGGCAGTCTGTAAACTCGATGACGGTTCAGTTTGTTTTATTAAACAAAAACCACATTCAACTGACGCCGAAAAATTCGATACGGTCGTTAAAATGGAGTACGCAATCACGAAAAAATGTCACTCGTTTTCTTTTAGTGTTCGATTCGATTTGAGAATATGATAAAAAGAGATGAAGAGATAGATTCAAAGACAATTTATGCAAACACAAATCTCGGCTACATACAATATTGCACTGACATAAAAACCGCGTGATTGTCATTGTTGACACTTCAGACTAGAAAGAAAACATAAACAAATAGTGACAACAGAAATAAGTTATTCTTCGGATGTGAAAAAAACTATCAAATATACTTGAAACAAAAGCCACACACAAACGAAATTTGCAGCATTTTATTTACTAGATAGAATAGACATTAATGAATACAAAATCATTTTTGTCGCAATACCAACCAAAATAAATTTTGGTTTGTGCGCTGACATTAGCACCAATTTAAATTTTGAATTCATTTGAATCGCATCTTTGATGACAATCAACAGAAGATCGGTGTTTTTTTCACCTTCATGAACTTCGTCGAGAATTATGTGTGTGATATTTTTGAATCCATTCTTCAAACAACGTAGTAGATAACCACTGGAGGGAGTAAAAAAACATCAACATTGCATTGAACAGATTTAACTTGAAAAGATTCAACTTGTTACCTTGTCGTCAAAACCAAATTTGTTGTGGCCGTGACACAACTTTCGAGACGAATTTGGTGACCAACTGTTGTTCCATGAGGTTCCATTCGTTCCTCTGAAATTCGTCTGGCTACAGATGTAGCAGCAATGCGTCGAGGTTGTGTTAATATGATACGACACATTCTGCACAATCTTCCATTATGTATTGTGGGACCTGTGTCGTCTTTCCCGATCCTAAAATGTACTACATTGAAAACGATCAAAGGATGTATTGATATAACAGCTAATATACAATATCAACTCAAATCTATTTCGCCCGATATCACGATAACATTGTTGGAATTGATGGCGTGTAAAATCTGTTGACGAAAATTATAAACAGGAAGGGCTTGTCGAACTTTTTTTTATTTTTTCATGAACATTGACCAATGGTGGCACTGTGAGTTCAGCTGTATGTTGAGATTTGTCGGATGCTTCCATTGGCCGAAAAATGATTTGCTCTTCATGGTCACTTAACGAATCCATCAGTTCAGACATTACATCGATTGAATTTTCGGACAAGTGCAAATATGTTGTATTTTCATATCTGTCTGGAGCAGCAGTTTTTTGCGCACAATTAAAATTCGATCAGCTCCTTTTAGTAAAGAAAAAAGATAAAATGTCAGTGCATTCATTTTTCATATCCTTTCTTTATAAAATAAGACATCTTTACCTGAGCCTCTGTATTTGGGAAGCTCACTTCGTTGGCTTTTGTCTAATGTAGACGGAAACGTTAGATCTTCTGTACCCGTGACCAATTGATCCAGAAGTCCTTTATAATATTCGACCTCTTCTTTCTTTAGTTTCTTTTTTTCTTTTCTTTTTGCCGCTTTCGCAGCTTCCGAATCCATGTTATCTATTCAGTTGATGGCTCTTGCTGCAAATAAAAATAAATTCCTCAATGAAATTTGAACAAAATGGTTTCTGAAAGTGAACAAAATGGTTTCTGAAAGTGAACAAATATGTATCAAATGTCGTAAACTACTTGAAAATGGCGTCTTTCAATCGAAACAAAGAGAGTTTGAAATTGTTCGATTGTTACAGAGTTTTTTGATCCGAGGTATAAAGAATTTGTAATATTTTCATACCAACCTTTTACTTTTTTTTATTTCCGACAATGCAGTGTTATTGGACAATCTTAAAAGTGATTGGGCGCCCAAGGTCTTAATTTTGCTTAATTTCCAAATGATGCTACAAATGAAAACAATTTCACAAATCCACATTCAATGTGATCAAATGTAAGCAAAACCGCTTATGATTTAATTGACAGTCCTGTAATGTTCAAATATCCCAGACTTATGCGATTTGAGGCCAACTTCAAGCGATTCGATTATTTCATTTTGTATATTTTTCCCTATTAATAAAATACGAAAAGTGTTGAATTTAATATAATTTATTGGTTCTATTATTTTTTTTATAACTTAAAATATTTTCAAAAACCCCCAAAATATTTACGAAAAGTATATGATATTTTTACTGGAAATTAAAATTAAAACTTCTTACAAAATAATACTAAGACATTGGTTTAAAATTCATTTATTTATTTATTTGGATATTCCTTGGCAATTCAATGCATTGTTCTATTTTTATTCATTTATTTTTTCTATTTTTTCATTGTTATTATTATGAAGTCTGTTTTACTGGCCTGCCTCGTGTATTCTCTTTTTATTATTATGACGAATGTATGTGCCTCGTTCTTGTTCGGAAATTCGACTACCAACCTTTCATTTTCATGTACTCGTAGACAATTTTATAAATGAAATCTTTCTTATGCTCTCTTTCAGACCCGTGGAAATCGAAATTTGATTCTGAATAGAGTTCATCTAACTCTAACGAAAACATAATTGTGCGGAGTATTTTATCGTGTGTTTCACTAGTGTTAACAATAGATAATGTTTGGCTTTCTAGTATTTCCAAAATTCTGTTTGAAACCTTGATAATGTGTACGGTGCTTTTGCAGGGTTCCCGGCACAAATTGGTTTCCATTTTTAATGTTATGAATTCATCGTGGAATTTAACGTTTTCTTCAAACACATCAATGCATCGAGAACACTCTTGCTTCGTACACCTTCTTAGTCTTGCAATTAGTGTTGTTTCAATTGTACTAGCTACAAATGCACATAAATGCTGATCAAATTTTTCAGTGTCCATATTAACAGCATCAAAATAGTCGAAATCTATTCCGAATAATACCATCTAGATCTGTACAATGTTTGGAAGGCTGAGGTGTTGCTCTGGATGAAACAGTCAAAATTCCAGTGTCATTTGATATGCAGTTTCCATGATTGTTTTTGTATACAATTTCCTTGCAAACCAAAAGTTTACGATATCTAGCCTGAAATTCTGTAGTTGAGGGGTTATCATTGAAACCTACAAATATTTGAATTAATAATTAAATCAGTCTTATTTTTTTCATGAAAAATTCATTTTGTAAAGTAACAAAATAACAATGCATTTTTACCTAAACCACTTCTGATGGATGAGAAAAATGTTTCCAAGTGGTCCTGAGAAAATTGGAACGTATGCAATTCTATTAAAGAGCCGTTCAAAACATGATCTTTATATAGCCCTTCTAAGGCCGTGAGATTGTGTGTGAATCCGAAAAATGGTGTACGATTGTTCGATGTAATCGCTGGCTTTCTTATTATGCGCTGCACTGTTCCATTTTTTTTGACGACTACGTCGATTTCGATGGATTTGAAATATTCTCTTGCTTTTGAAAAAAACTCGAAAAATTCATTGGCTGTACCACGATTTAGAGGTCTTTTGAATTTTTTTCCAGCTCCATTTATACTTGGTTTAAAATTCAAAACATCAAAAGAATTATCCACATAGCGAATGAATTCGGAGGTTGTTTCTGAGTGCTCGAATTGTTCGTATCCATCATTGCGTAATATGTCTATACCATCAGCTGTGCTACAGCTCATCGGTCAATTTATTCCCCAAATTAAAGTTACGTTCCTGCTGAATTTCATGCAGACGCTCTATAAAACCCCAATGCATCGGTTTTCCATCATAGTAAAGCTGGTTATGTTTCAAACATCCTCTAGCCAATTTGATCATATGCGGAGCGTCCAAAATGGTGTAAATTTTATCGCATGAGTTGGTTGGACTTGCAAAATATGGTTTGTCGTTTTTGAAATCAGCACCTAGTACCTCCGCCATCTTAATGTTTTCTTTTGGGCCATCCTGAGTTAGCGATATAACTTTAGCACCAGTATTATTTAAGTTATTTAACTTATGCTTTCAATGACAAGTTGTGTTAGAGCAGCAGCACCGTGTGAATTCAAACCAGATATAAAATAGTAAGCAACGGGTAGTTTGAAATCTTCACCAACTACCATATATATCAGTGCTTTGTTTGCGATCTCAAGCGTTTTATTTTGTACGTTTTTTTTTTGGTCTCTGCACGTTACAAATCCACCGAATTGTTGTTTCTCTGCATGATATTCAATTTTCTTTTTAATGTAAATTTCATCCTTAATCAACGCAAGTAGCAATTTCTTTCCTCCGTTTGCTTCATATTCTTTGACCACCCTCTCTAAAGTATTCAATGATGCAACTGTAATTCCGGGAGATCCATCAATTGAGTGTAACCATGCCCTTATTGTTCGTGAATGCGGCAAATTGTTTCCGAATTCAGATCTCACATATCTATAAGCAGTCGGTGAGTAATAATTGAGCGCCATGCAGAACTGTCGCAAACATTCTGAGTATTTCTGATCTGGTCTTCCATTTTGCAAACAATCCAAAATCTCAGCAGCAAATTGCATTTCCTATATAATTCAATATGATTTAGGATGCATTGATTTGTTCAGAACTTTTCTATGATTGGCTTTACAAACTTACCTCAATAGTTCTGTGTTTTCGAAAAGTTTTTAGTTTCTTTATTTCCTGTGATTTTTGACGTAATTTCAGTCATTTTTTCGATCGTTACTCGAGATTTTTGCAAACTTACAGAGTCCTGTATTAATCGTTTGTAAACACTGATGGGAATGTTAATTGTCTCATTATTTTCATCGGTAACATTTGGAAGTGCACTAGAAAAAATAAATAAAAAATTAACGTGCTGAAAAATTGTTAAATATTTTTGAAAAAATTACTCATTGTTTTCATCGGTAATAAATATTCCATTAAATGAATCGTTTAAATATTCAATTTCCAAACTAAATTTCCGATCATAACTTGACGTAACATTTGGCAGTGAGACCCAACACTTTTCTCTCTCCTTGTTGAAAAATATCATTCGGGCTGAAGTGTAAATCGCAAACAACGATTCTTGATGAAGGAAACGGTACGTTTTCAGGATATGTTGATTTTATGATTTCTATCCATCTTTCTTCATTATGGAGTGGAACTCTGACAATATATAAATATCAAATTTTTTCAAACGACGCAAATGTTTTCACTTGGATTAATGTGAAGTTGCAGTTTTTGTTTATGTCAATCGCAACCGCTCTCGATCGCTAACAAATGTATAGATACAAAGAGTGGAGAAATCAAGAAAATATTTAGCCCAAAATTGTGTTTGAATTTTCCAAACATGTGAATATTTTTCATTTTTCTTCCTCCAAACGCTTAAATCATAAAATACAACCAATTACAAAATATTAAAAAAACTAACTAAACAGGCGCAATGGAAGAACTAAAGAAAACAGTTTACTTTGATCCATCAATTAAATTGCGTGAGCTCAAAATAATCTTAAAACGTGAAAACTATGACGCATACCGTCAACAACATGAAAGAAATGTTTGTTTATCACCTTCAATGTGCAGAATTATCCTATTTCCATCAGAAACCGAAGAAATATTGCTACGATTAAACGAAAAAAAGAAAGTCAAACCCCCCAATGACGGCATTAGTGGAGGTAAAATAATAGAAAAAAGATAATAAATAAAATAAGTCATTGCAATGCAAGGCTTGTTTTTTCGCTGCGCCGCATTCAAGAGATATTTATATATGCAGATGAGTGTGCGTCAGGCTGTCGAGACGCAAGCAAACGAACTCAGTAAATGCGTCGCATGCACGTGCGTTTGTGGACCGAATGTATGGATCGCGCATGCACATGCGACGCATTTACTGAGTTCGTTTGCTTGCGTCTCGACAGCCTGACGCACACTCATCTGCATATATAAATATCTCTTGAATGCGGCGCAGCGAAAAAACAAGCCTTGTTGCAATGTTTTTGTGTGTTAATTTTCAGGACATTCATTTGAACTACCAGCTGGTGATGTAATGTTGAAAAAATCCGCTCGACAAATGGTGAAATGGCTACCTGTTAGACCAGAGATGGAAATTCCTCATTTGAAAGCAATTTGAAAATATTCCAATTCAAAAATGATTCAATGAAATGATTATAATAAATATACAATGCAATGAAATTTGCTGGAACAATCTCTTTCTCCAACAATTTTTATGTGCTGTAAATGGATACGGAATTTTGTACACATTTGATATAATTTTAGTTTGCAACTCTCTTTTGCATCCGTTGATGCTTGTCACTTTTTTCTTTTTTATGGTCATCCCCGTCATATCTCATAGAGTAACATGGTCTCTTTTTTGTCTTCATGCGTAATTTTGCAACAGGTTCTACTGCCATATGCTGTTGTTGTTGAATTACATTGATAAAATTTCATTTTTTTCGAAGAATACATTTATTGAAAAAATGTTGTATGTTCTGTTTACATTAGATATTGTTTTCAACTTAAACTATTGAAAAAGAATAATGTGAATTAATGATTGTGGTCAGAAAATGTAAGCTTTTGGCCTCGCGATACATTAAAACTATAAATAATAGTTATTGACATCGGCAGTTGACTTGATGTGTCAGTGCACTAATTTTTCTATGTTTGTGCTGCATGGTCATCTTCATCACCACCCATGATTTCATCACTTGATGAGGATGTGGAGTCATCGGTCCAATCGTCATTTTCTTCGTTATCTCGATCTCCGGGACTTTTTGATAATATTTATTGGGTATAAAAATCAAAAACATGGAAAATAAATGAGATAACTAAATTCTCTTTCGTTTGTTTATCTATTGATTAGCAAAATTGAATTGATTTTTCTTTAACCAAATTTTTTCTGAAGTAAATGCTGACATAAAAATTAAAATCCAAATCACGAAAAAGTGAAATATTTGTTCTGATTCTATCTTGATTATTTTTCATCTGTTAATAAATATCGGAAAGAAACAACAATGTTTTTGATAATATTTGTTCGGCATAAAAATCAAAATCATGGAAAGTAAATGAGATAACTGTATTATGTTTTGTTTGTTTATATATCGATTAGATACCGAAAGAAAATGGTACGAATACGACCGTTTGTTGTAGCAAATTCTTGATTGTCAATTGATGTCTCACATTGTAATGAGGTGATGCTTTTCGTCTTTCACGAATCGGATGTTTTTCACATGAACAACCTGGCCATGGCCAGTCAATTTTGTTTTCTCCTTTGCATCCACCCAACAGAGCAATGTTGAAACTTCGAGCAGTAACAATGCGCCGCTTATTGCCTGTATAAAATATAATTCCATATAAGTTTTCTAATTTTATCACGAATTGAATAACTCACCCGAATGTTTTCCATGTCACACTAGGGTGGTTCGATTTTTATCTACCAACGGTTAAAAAAAACCCCGGCGCGGTCCTTGTAGTACATGAAGAGAGGAACATTTTCCGATATTCAGGTTGGTCCTAGATTGAAACCCCTGGTGGCCTGAGGTTTTTGAAAAATCGGATTTTGGGCCATATTAAATTTTTTTTTATTTCATATTAATGACCAAAATTATGATTTCATTCGATTTTTAACCACCATTCCTATATATTCTAGATATTTATTGATCATTTTTTCATATATTTTGATCCATTCTATTACCAAGAAGACAGCAAAGTCACAAAAAATCACAAAAAATCACAACAAAACTCACTCTAAATTCAACAAAAATACTCTGTCAAAACTCACACACTGATACAAAGAATGACGTTTCTACGCGCTGCAAAAAGTACCACCGTTCTATGCGCTAGAACCTCAGCACTAATATTTTCATAATTCAATGACGTCATTATATGCATATATATATTTGTATTAGTAACTGGGTTCTAAATACAAGAACCATGGTACTTTTTGGCGCTAATAGAAACGTCATTCTATGTGTCAGTGTGAATATTTTGACAAAGTACTCTGAAAACAACATAAAACTCCCAAAAAGTCTCAAATTTTAGCTCAATCATATTACATTATTATGTTTTTGTTACCAACAGAAAATGTGGATATTTTGATGATTTTTTTGGCACCAGTTTCACACGAAGTCGGACAAAAATTGCAAGTCATGTCTCCGATTTGGCTGAAAATTTAAACATATCAGTCGAATGCCGAAAAAATGATATCGCCAAAATTTGGCTCTCTATGTGGAAGGGTTTGGCTGGGAGAGGATAGTCCATTTTTTTTGATTTTGGCCAAAATCGCCAAAATCGCCAAAAGTGCCATTATTTGAAGACTCATATGTCGGGAACCGCTCGACCGATCTAAAACATATGCATATCGTTAGAAAGGTATTGAGGTCCGATAATTTTTTTTGCATTTTGAATTTTTTTTCCCGATAAGCAAGTGTTCACTTTTGAGGCTCTCCTGGTCATATTGTTTTTTCGAATTGCGTGGAACCGGCTTCATTTGGAAGATATTAAAGCCTCCTCGGCTTTTACTAAAACATATGAGGTAAAAAATTTGATTTTCATAGAGAAAATTCAGAAAATAGAAAACAAATATTAATTATATTTTTACTCGAAAAAACGTCTTATTAACCCCATTTTTTTTCAAAATCAGAAAATTCAAATATTTTTTTACCAACATGCAAATTTTGAGCACCCTCATGTTTTTTTATGGACATTTGGACTTTTGTAAGGTTCGTCAGTGAAATCTGAACTTTTTTTTTAAATTTCATCTTCATTTTCAATGCCATAACTTCGAAAACACTGAGAATATTGCTTTGATGTCTTCAGAAACGTTGAAGCTCTACTCAATGCCAACAATTTCGCTGAAGACACTTACCCAAAAAGACTGCATTTTGTACCTGAATAGACGTTTTTTACGTAATCCGTCGTAAGTTTCGTATCCGAATTTTCTAAGCCAAAAATCAATGGCTTGTATTCAGTCGGTAAGCCTGCCAACATAATTGAAGCTGCTACTTCTTCATCTATCTTGAAGCCCACTGTTTTTACCTTGGTCCAATTTGATGTCATCATATTGACATACTCTTCCATGGATCCACAGTCGGCGAGCCTTGTATTGATCCACTGCTGCAACAAGAAAACTTTCCGACAAGTGCTCGTATCAGAGAACGCGTTGCTCAGCGCTTCCCAGGCTTCTTTCAGGCTTTCTTTACCGGCAATGTACGAGTAAAGAGTCGGTTCAATCATGAGCGTTAACTCGGCCAGTGCGTTTTCATGTTTATCAATAATATCACTTGATGAACCTTCCGCTGCTACGGCTTTCACACTCGACCAGTATCCATTTATGGTTAAATACGATTTGGCAGCGATTTTCCATGTGTCGTAGTTCTCACGACCGCGCAATTTTTCAACAAAATTCGATGTTCTTGAAGACATTATTCAATGAAACTTTCTTTCGCTCAAACACACAAATTAATTTTTCTAAAAATCAAAGCGCGAAGCGATGGACCATAACCTGTGAAAGGCTGAAGATCGTTGAATAAATGAAATGCGAATTAATTCGTTGCCAAAAACAGACTGAACAAATATGCTTTATATACAAATATACGGAAATAATTTAACGGAAAAATAACAAATGCATAAGTGGATTAATAATAATAATAGGAAGTTTGATTCACATGACTAACCATTTCAACAAAAATATTTACCCAAATGAAAAAAAAACTTGGAATTCTAATTGATTAATTGTGCAAAACAAATAAAAAATAACCGAGTAAAATGGAAAAATAAATAACTTTGCATATTTCAATAAAAACTTGAGATTAAAAAAAAATATAACTGATCGAATGTAATTTTTTTTTGGCTACTGAGAAATTGTTTTTTTTCTTCTTAGCAAATCATATATTTTGCTAGCATTTTTTTTTTATATTACTTGGCAATTTTTTTTTACATATCAATATAAATATACTCCTTATTAATGAAATAGCACTTTCACAGTGGTGCAAGTTCATTTGTTTTATGTATATATCATTGGCCATTTCTAAATCTTATGGGAATGAGTTTACAATAAGCTACATCACTGCATTGCATAAGCATTCGCTGCCTCCGTGGGTGCGGTACTGTTGGTTACATTAGTAGATGTGGGTGGCGATACATTTCTTGTATTCGTGCCATTTCCTTCACTTATGTTGGTCTCCATTGCTTCTGGAGAAGGTGCTAGTACTGTTGTACTTTCGTTCGTATGTTTTGATTGTGTTTGGTCGGTTTCCATGTCGCTTTCTCTATCTGCATTGTCAATTGCCGCTTGTTGGCTGTCTGTTTTCTTGGAAATATCCCGAAACAGTGCAATACCAGCAGCAAAATACAGCTGGAAATTGCTTGCTGACAGTGCAGCGAGTTGTTCATCTTCGATACCGAAGGTGATGCTTAGACCTTTTGCGCCTTGTGATCGTTTTATCATCGTCTAGCGATCGGTCCATGCGTTTTGGTTTTGATTTGCTAGCATTTTGAGTACAAGCTCATTTGGTGCATTGCAATTTTTCAAAAAGCATAGGATCTTTTTCGGTTTTGGCAAATCGTCAAAGTCGTACACACGTAGTGACATGCCATCCCATAGGGCAGTTATGTATGGTACCACGGCTTGGAGCCATAGCTTCGATGCCGGTGTTGTGCATCGGACTTTCATAACACCCTGTGTGTGTCGGTTTTCGGAAAATGTCGGCATTCCTCTACCTCTTGACATGTCATCGAACATCATGGTGTTCAAGGTATTGTAGACCATGCCGTATTGGTGTTGATCCTTTCCTCGGAAAAAGCCTTCCAGTGGCATATCAACGATTGCAACGACCAGATGCGCATCGGCTATCACTTCGGAGTGTTGTCTTACTGAATTGATTGTGCCTTGATGTTGCGCAAATGAGCTTGTTCTTTTGTTGCCTTGTCTAGCTTCAGGCGGTGTTTCGCCTTTTGTGCGAGTTCGTTTGTTTCCATTAAGCTCGCACCATGATTTATTTCTGCGATCGTATTTTGTTTGCCGGTTTTATTGGCATTTGTTTGATTTAGCGAAGCTGAATTTTGCCGTCCAATGGCATGTTGGACACGGGCTCGCCATTTTGCGCCGCCTCTTTTCTTTTTGTATTTGTTTTGGTCATCATTTTGTTGGTGATGTGCTTTCGATTGCTTATTTTCACCCTCTAAATTTGCAAATCTCATTTTGTTTGCTGTGCCGTTTTCGGATTGGTTGGAACTCCCAAATTCTTCTTTAGCCACTCTCTCATAAATGTCCAGTTCAAGCTGGGTTTTATCCAATATTATATATTATATATATTATAGCGAATTTAAACAGTTGTCAATTGAAATTTGAAATTCAGAAGAAATCCAGCTGTGCTTTATGATGGCTATGGCCAAAAGAAACATTCATTCGTTGACGCAACATATTAGTAGCTAACCATAGTTGCTAACGCTGACGCGCGACTAATTCCTCAGTAAAAAACAATCACTGGAAAAAAACACTCATGATGATAAGATCCATGTCAAATCGAATTGGATTACTTCCAGGCCCTATTGAATAAAGGACTCTCGTATGCCGAAGCACTCAAGCAATTGGTGAATAATTTCCGTTCGCTTGGCCAACCTGCTGACAAATATGTGGATTATATATCTTTCTCAAAATCTTGGGCCCTCAAAATTCCGATAATTCCGATTTTGTTGATATGAGCATGAGCGAGTGGTTTGATGAAAAGTACATCAGTGTATGATGTGATGAAAAATCGATTTAATATATGTAATATTTGCAGGAAATATGTCATTGCTGTCAAAACCAATATGAGTACAAAAATCTGCATTTAGTGAAAATCACTATATAATCGCGGGAACAATTGCAGACATAATAATTTTGGGACAACTTAAGACGAGCACAAACCATTTGAAAAGGTAGAGAAGCTTAATATCGATCGTCTGTTAGAAACATCATCTCGGACAGTGTCCGAACTGTCCGAACTTTCTTACGGACACGATTACGGACGGACCGGACGGACAAAAACCAGCCATTTAATCAATTATTTAATTTACCCATCGAGTTGACTCCAGAACGCCCCCAGCTAGGCTTAACGACTACTGAATGACTCCGAAGCACTCTACAATAATTCAGATGTACTGCAAAAGTACTCTGAGGTACTCTGCGGTATTCCAAACGTATTGTGACGTTTCACAGATATAAATTCGTCACAAAAATAAGACCCGAGTTCAATCCTTACTGCGTGAATTCTTTTTTTTTTAATTCACTCTACATAGTTTTTAAATACAAATGTAACAAAATTATTGGTATCAATTGCTTATCTAAAATGAGAAAAAATACTCATTTTTGAGCGTCACAAAATTGCTATCAATAATTTTGCTACATTTGTATTAAAAAAAATATAGCGTGACTTTAAAAAAGAAATCACGCAGTAAGGATTGAACTCGGGTCTTATTTTTGTGAAGAATTTATATCTGTGAAACGTCACAATACGTTTGGAATACCGCAGAGTACCTCAGAGTACTTTTGCAGTACATCTAAATTATTGTAGAGTGGATCGGAGTCATTCAGTAGTCGTTAAGCCTAGGCCCCCAGAAACACAGATATATGCTCAGGAATTTTTCAGAAGGTGATGTTGACCCAATGCGCAAAATGCAACAAATTTTTGTATGAAGCGCGACCATAATTTTTCTGTCTATATGTGCATATTCCTCTTTATTTCGCAATTCTTGAATGCACAAAATGTGCCTGAGATGTGCTTGATGATATTTGGTACAATTTGGTGAATGGAAGCACAAATGTGCACAAAATGTGCTTATTTATTGTACAAAATGTACAAGAATTTTTAGGCACAATTGTGCTTTCATACAAATTGGGCTCTGTGCCCAGATAGCGATAATTATGTGCACAAACTTTGGACATTTTGCTCATTGGGGAATTCGCTGAGCTGCACACAAAATTAACGTTGCACACTCCAGCTGCACACTCTGTGTAGAAAACGGTTTACTGCCCATTTGGGCAGACTTTTTGCACACACTGTCCATTTATTTTCATAACTATTTACATGTATTTTAGAAATAGAACTAGCCGAATTGTTGCAAAAAATATGATATACATTTGCGTGAATGCAACAACATGAATATCTCATTCTATATCTTTCACTCAGACGTTGAAGCGCAGTGTGTGAAGCAGAAGGCATACAATCACAGTACACTAGGACACTACAAACACTTTATGGAACATTTCTGCGTTTCTTCGTTCTTCCCATTCTTCCTATTGTTCTTTTCTCCCGTGTCTGTGTTCAATGAATGTCAGAGCGAGAGGTGACTGATGAGAGTATTATGCTGTTGCGTTCACGCAAGTGTATCATATAGAGTTTTGACAGCTACTGTCAGTGTACGGCCGCATTTTTGCTCCATTGTTAAAATTAAATTTTTCGCCACGAAATTTTTCCATTCTGCTACCATTCGATAGCATTTGAAAAACTACGTCGTAAACATATAAAGTTTACAAACAAAATTCATTTAAACCGTTTTTTTGGTGTTGTGATTTTTTTTTGAAGTGTGTACAATACACAAGTGTCATTTGCAAAACAGGTGTACAGTGTTTTTTTATTCGCATAGTTTTCGCTCGTGATAGTGCTAAAAACCCTGTTCCGAGGATCAAATCTTTGTGGATTAATTAAATAAAGTGTTTTCTACACAAAAAAAACACTTTCGGTGAGTTTTTTTTACCAATAAATAGGTGTTTTATTGCTTGCATTCACGCCATACAGTTGTTGTTGTGACAGAAACTGTGTAGTTTCCGGCTAGCATAACTTTGGGCGCATAGTTTAAGTGAATTGCAGCTTTCGGTTTAAGCGCATGGAAGCGATACTAGTTTAAAAAAATGATTCATATCTTTGTAAAATTTCGGGTTATTCTAACTCTCACAATCACATGCAAATTGCTATATTGTTCTTGATAATAAATGGACAGTGTGTGCAAAAAGACTGATCAAATGAGCAGAAAATCGTTTTCTGCACAGTGTGTGCAGTTGGTGTGTGTAACGTTCATTTTGTGTGTGCTCAAACGAATTCGATCAATGAAAAACAACTTTATGATGCTCACTGAAAGCAACGCAGCCAAAATACTCAGATTGGAACCAATTGTGAACAAGTTTTTGTTGGGTTTCAATTGTGATGAAGGTCTCAAAGCAGAATTGACAGAAACAAGGGCCGAAATCAACTGTTTAAACGAGAATATTGAGCGCATACAAAAGTTGCATACTATTAAAATTCAAGCTGTTCAAGACGAACTCAATAGATTGAAGCAGCAAACGAGCCAAGATAGTTTGACATGCAAGGTATTCGATCCAGTAACAACGACATATTGAACGATGTCAGATACGAACCAATTGGCCACCCAAATTGGTTCAATCGCATATACATCTTTCAGTTTAAGCAACAATATCTGAGACCTTGGAGGCTATGTCAGAACCTATGGATACACCATAGAAATGTTGGAAGCATATTGTTATTGGGACCTATTTTGAAGAAAAATAAATGGGCTTACATGCGTAAGGCTTACTTTTCCGCACTTTTAACCATCAAGTGATTATTGAAAGTAAACATAGTGAAATTACAAGAAAACGTCATCCAATCGGCCTCATATTCTGTTTAGACCCTTTTTTCTAAAAAATAAGCAGTTTATAAGGGTTCGGAGCAGGGAGTTAAAAACCAGTGGTTCCACCCATTTTCTGAATCCAGTCTATTATATGACCACAAGTATTTCTAAATCTCAGAACCATAATAATTTCCCTCAGAAAAGACAAAAGGGCCCGCGGAAGACATTTTCTAGGCTTATTTGTGGTACTTTCCATATAAAAATTGAATTTTCAAGCAAAAAGCCACATTCACTTGAGCCGAACATGCGCCACACCGACTACTACGATATTGCTCAAAATTGGATGAAATCTTAGTGTCATTCATAACAAACTATATGTAATAGTGGTTCATGAGTCAAAGATTGGATTTGAGCGCAAATTGGTTAAAAATTTTGAGTATGGCGTACACCGTACTAATTTCATGAATTTCGTCTATTTTGGGTGCAAATTTGAGAAATTTCACATCAAATATCGAATGATTGTATTTAGGAATCTCAGAACGTATATAGTTCGGCTCAGGAAAGTCATATGGGCTAGCGAAAAACATTTAGTAGGCTTATTTGTGGTAATTTCGTTCAAAAATGGCATTTTAAAGGCAATAAACGTATATTCACTTGAGAGCATGGCGCACCGAAACGGCTATACCAATATTGCTCAGAATTTAATGGGATCTAAGTCTAATAATTTCCAAACAATGGTGAAATTTTGAAATCGATCGGTGGAGTCGTTTTTGAGCTATCGTGGTAACAAAAAACGTGACAACGGACGGCGGACAAAGGATGGCGGACAAAGGACAACGTGCCACAGCCCCACATCAATATGAGCTAAAAACGGTTCCACTGCATTCCTATGGGTTCCAAACTTATAGAAAACTCATTTTTTGGGGTTTCCAAAATTTGGGCCAATCGCAATACTTTTACGCATCACGTGGTGTGCGGAAAAGTAAAATGACAATAAGTATTATATATACACGATAAATTGTACGACGAGCTCACTTTGGCTCTCCGTATGTTTTTCGTCTCGTAACAATCCGGCATGGAATCTGGAGAGTCTGGGGAGTCTGGCGAGTTACTGTGATACCAATTTTTTGAGGTTCTGGGTGAAGGATCGGGTTATGATGTTTGGAAGAGATGTCGATGAATTGAGGAATTTGTGATAGCGGCGATCTATTAGCACTAATTTTTTTGTCAATTTGTGGTGCCATGATTAGTGATCTGTGGGAATAAAACATATAAACAAATGTTTCAATGACATATAGAAAATGTGTTGAAATGCAATCCACTCAATGCATTTTGAAATTGTTCATTTTAATCTTTTTATCTTCAAAAACCAAAAATGTCCTTTTATTTGAATTTTGAATTAGGGTCAATTATGCACACTTGCTAATAATACACACATTTTAATTCTTTGGTAGACCATTTTTCTCTGTTCACTCAAAATAATTCAAATAAACGATGCACATATAATGAAATACAAAAAAGAAGTAAGGAAGGTGTGCTAGTTGATACGTTAGCATTCTAAGACGTTGCATATCCATTTTGGTACAATATCTGAATATTTGATTGAAATGTGTGTTTTTGCAATGCAATCAAAAAATCACTGTACGTCGATCCGATTTCACAACACATGAAAGATAAAAATGAAATGATTGCAAAAAATCTTTCTTAAAAAATCAAATTCTTCGGAAAATGAAAAAAAAAGTAAATAAATAGACAACTTGTGCTTTCGATCAAACGAATCAATGAAGTATGGAGTATCGAATGAAATGCAAGAGTCCAGCGTTCTATTTCGGGCTGATGCTATGCCCAGTATTCACTAACTATAGTTAGTTTATATATAAACGACCAAGTTCACTAATCGGTTACAACACAACAGTCTCTCTCATTCCAGTAGCAACCAGTCAGAACGGGTGCGTTTTTAAAAACTAAAACATAGCTGTCTATTTGCTTTTGTTCCATTCCAAATGATTGACATGTCAAGTACCGAACTGGAACATTTGCGATAATTAGCCGAAAGAGAGAATAATAGTCTGAAAACTGTCTCCCAAAAAATCGGCATCACATCAAAAACAAAATTCAAATGGTAAAAATGCCTAATAATTAGTTAATTTTCTATTTTTTAGGTTTAAAATCGAACAAGAATCATTCATTCCATTTTAGGACAGAAATGCAGGCGATTGTCAACTGAATAATGCAATATTTCACTATTATTTGTCGTTGGTTTGGTCCTGTGTGTTTATTATTACCATTTCGAATCTTTTGAAGTGTTTTCTTCACATACATAGCAATATTTTCCAATCCATTTATTGAAATGCAATCCACTCAATGAATTTTGAAATCGTTCATGTTACACTTTTTATCTTCACAAACAATGCCGAAAATGGAGAAGAGAAATCATAATAAAAACTGATAATTATTTACCGAAGGTATCCAATAAAAAATATTAATTTATTTTTCCGATAAAAAAATTCATACGAATTGAAAGGTTGAATGAAATGCTTGAGAGCACTCGAAATGCGACTGAATTCGAATCAAACGTAATGTGAACTGCACAACAACAGCACAACACTCTTGGTTTGTCTTCTTCATAGCGCACGGCTCAATCGACAAGAACATGAAATAACAGAACATGCGCACCGGTATTTTGTTCGTAAAAAAATACACTAAATACTGGTATGCTAAGAAACAGTAACTGTAATTAGTGTATTTTTTTAAATGCAGAAATTTGAGCTGTATATAGTGGTGGTCGTCTACTTACTATTACTCGCCACCTAGTGTTTCTACATCGTTGGAGACGTTTAGATTTCTTTTCTTTGACTATTTTTTGAGGGATTTTGAATCGTTGGCCCTTCTGTTTGTTAGTGTTCGCTTTCTGAATTTTTGACTTTAAAGATGATGCTTCATTGGAGAAACGTTGGAATGGCCACATTTCCGATGCCTGAAAATATAGTCCAAGTTTAAAAGAATTGATAAATAACTATTGGAAAAATAATGAAAATAAAACATCATGATGTTTTAAATGTGCACATTTTCTTCACTTCCGGAGGCACACTCCGATGACAAACTATTACAGTTCCGCTTTTCTCCCCAATTCCACTTGCGCCCCCTGACGGCAATGATCGACATATTTTTGTATTGTCAAACACTTGATTTGTTTACATGTTTATCGGTTGACAACAATGACTGAAATAAAGGAAAGGATCTACTTGTGTTCTTTTTGTGGCCAAAAAATAAAGGCAAATCTCAACAATTTAAAACGGCATGAGAAATTACATGCACTCAAAATTGTAAAAATAAAATGTGCTGCGGAAAATTGTGTTTCAACCTTTGTAAACAAATTCAACTACGAAAGCCATTGGACTAAAAGTCATATTGGAACCAGAATGCCGGACAAATTGATTTTCATTGAAGAAGTCGGGCTTCAAAATGAACGGAAAATCATAGAAGTACCTAAAAGTGATTACGGTGCAGAAAAACCAATAGATTTCCTGATTCTATCAGCTGTGGGCTTAGTTCCGAAAGTTCAATCGAAAATTGAACATTCAATCGACCGGTGTTTAGTGCGTGAGCCATATTTTGGCCAATTGAACTGGTTGAATTGATTTGAAAATGTGTGCTGGGAATTTTCAATTGTATATAACTACATCTCATTTTTATCCCCTTATAATTGTTTAATCATCTCTACTATTTTTACTTGTATATAACATCATTTTTTCAAATCCCACTCGAAAAAACAACTGAAAATTATATTGAAATTACATGAAATCAAATAAAGAAATATAAATGTTATCTATGATCATTTTTTTGTTATTTTACAAAAATGAAACTCACTGAAAATCAAATCATTTGATCTTTTTTTATTTAATTAGGAAAAGAAAACATTAGCTTTAAATCTTTATTATTATGGAATATTGAAATATCCTCTCAGAACTTGCAGAAGGCAAGAATTCCTTTCAAAAATAAAACTAAAATCTGAGTTTTATTTTTTCGGTTGCAACAAAGTTTTTGTTGTAAAACGAACAGCTGCTGCTGTTGGTGTGGTCGGCGTTGTTGGAGTGTAAACTCGACGCAAAAAAATTCCACTTGTTGTCGGAGTCAATGTCGATTGTCCAGATGTTGGTGGTACGGCCAAATTGTTTGCTGAAATTTCATTCGGTGCTGCTATCGGACCAGCGGATGTTGATGGTAATGGGGCAGTGGATGCTGCTAAGACGTTATTTTGTGGTGAAACATCACTTGGTTTTGGCTGTGTGTCTTTAGATGTTGATGGCATTGGCGGAAACATCGATTTTCTTCCAGACTTCAGTTTAGATTGGGTTGGATTTAAGGTCGTATTTGTTGCTAGTAATGGACCAATGAATGTTGGTGGTACTGGGGCGATGGGTGCTGGCGGTTGTGGGCCAGTGGATGCCACCACGACCGTATTTTGTGGTGAAACACCACTTGATGTTGACGCGATCGCGTTTGGTGCTGGCAGTGGACCAGTGAATGTTGGTGTTACCGAAGCGATGGATGTTGATGGTAGTATGCTAGTGGATGCAACTACGACCGTATTTTGTGGTGAAACACCACTCGATGTTGACGCGATCGCGTTTGGTGCTGGCAGTGGACCAGTGAATGTTGGTGTTACCGAAGCGATGGATGTTGATGGTAGTATGCTAGTGGATGCAACTACGACCGTATTTTGTGGTGAAACACCACTCGATGTTGACGCGATCGCGTTTGGTGCTGGCAGTGGACCAGTGAATGTTGGTGTTACCGAAGCGATGGATGTTGTTGTCAGTATGCTATTGGATGCAACTACGACCGTATTTTGTTGTGAAACACCACTTGATGTTGTCACGACCACATTTTGAGATCTAATGCCACTTGGTGTTGGTTGTGTACCTCTAGATGTTGATGGCATTGACGGAAACATCGACTTTCTTCCAGACTTCAGGTGAGGTTGGATTGGATTTAAGGTTCCACCAAATGTTATGCGACGCTGAACATTTGTTGATGCTTTTTGCAAAAGAACACGGTCATAGTCTACATCGCGGCGAATTTTCACGTGTGCTTTTTCATCGAAACCACTTTCTGCGATCAATGCTGCTTTGCGACGAGTCACTATTGGAATGAAAACAAAGGCAATTTAAAAAAATGTAATGTGAAAAGATATTTTGACCGTCAGGATATTTACAATGATAATAGAAACTTACCGATCTGATTGCCGACGTAAAAGTCCGACTTGGCATCCAAACGACCAAGAAGCTGCAGAGCTGTACCATCATTCGACCAGTCCAATTTGGATTCTAAAAAGTTGAACACGAAACGCGGCCAATTTGCGATAGCTTCACTACTTTCGATGAACTTCGCTTGGTTTCTGGGCCATTCAAACCAGTACTGTAGTCCGCCCTTGCCAACATTAGTGACGTCTAAAAAAATGCACACCAAAAAATTATTAATAAAACGCAATAGAAATAACAAAAAAAACTTTTCACTTACATTCAATTTTGATTGGATCGCCTGTTGGGTTGGCAGTTTCGGTTATTTGAAAATTGATAGTTCGTGTTGTGCAATCGCAACGAATATCAATGTGCCGTTCAAGGAAATCAATGACTAAGTATGGCCATTTATTAAATGCTTCAGCTGATGAAACAACGGCATTCGGCCATTTACCTCTTTGTCGAATCAAATATTCAACGCGATCGTCCACTTTTCGGACATCTATTGAAAAAAAAAAAAATATACTCAGTAAGAGTTCAAATTGTTATTCATTTGTTATTTATTAAAATTTAACACTTACTCAGAACTTCAAGTGTTTGTTTGAGCAAAAATTCATCCAACAATTCATCGCAATTGAACACATCTTCTTCTTTCTCCCACGTGTTTTCGGAAGACGGATATCCTTCCCATTTTATCAAATAATAGGTCTAGGTGATTAATATTTTATTTATGTTAATAATAGTGATTTGATTAATATTTTATTTAAGTTTAAAATAATTATTTAAATACAATTGCTACACTTACATCGTTACCATAAAGTTCCCGACGTAGAATTTTTTCTACGGCGTACACGTTTGTGTTATCACTCATTTTGGCGTTGCAAAGAAATTTTCCGTGTGATTTCAATAAGCGCGAACAATAGAATGCCGACAATGGCGTTTAAAGCGAAAAAATGCGCTTCACAAATTCCTTATTAATCTCACCTCATCATGTGGAACAGATGTCGCCTCTTGATATTCACATTAGAAAAATGATATTTATTTTATATTTATAAGAAAATGAATTAGAATCTATTTAAATTTTTTAAAAATCAAATATTTTTGGATTTGTTGTTGCACATTTTTTTGTTGTAAAAAAAATAGAAAAAATGTTTGTGAATATTAATAAAAAAAATAAAACAAAAAGGATTAAATTTTGTTAGATGCCAAAAATACGAACGACAGTTGATTTTGTGGTTTGTAGCAGGTGTGATTCGAGCGCCATCTATCGACGTGCACCTGATTGTCAAGTGCATCACATTAGCTAAATGGGAGTCATATAATTTACTTCATATTAGAATTTATTCAAATCAAATTAAAATGAAATTTTGCATAATTCAAAGTTGCAAATTCTTCAGGGGTTGTGCAGACAAAAATGTACATATGTTCAGGTTCGTAACATCAATTAAAATTAATAAATATTTGTAGCATTTATTTGAAATTTTGAGTAGGCAACCGACAGAAATATCATGGGCCGAGCAATGGCAAGATGCGCTATCAAATCAAATATGTTCGAGAGGAAATCTAGTGTGTATTCAACATTTTGAAAAAGAGGACTATGTTGTAAAGACCAATAAAATTATTTTAAAAAAATTCGCCGTACCAAAAATATTTGAGCCATGTCAACAAACTGATTTGGTGAAGCAAAATACAATTGATGTTGCTGTTGCTGTTGATGTTGATCCCGAACCATTTGTTGGTGGATTGGATAAAGTAATTTGCAATCAATGTCTGCAATTCGAAGGGGAATTACAGACATTACAAATACATCTTGATGAAACAAAAAATGAACATTCGACTACACAGCAAATAGTTAAATTACAACATGATCAAATTCAAGCATTAAATGCACAGCTTGAAGTCAAATGCAGCGAAATACAAAATCTAGTTTTACAGCTTCAATCAAAATGTGACCAAGTTGAAAACCTTTCAAATCAGCTCAATTCAAATTATGAAGAAATGCAAAGCCTCAACGCAAATCTAAATACATTCAGACAAGGTTGCCAGTCAGAGCTCGCTCGATTTGCTATGAGTGCTAAGTCATGTCAGGATTCAAAGGTTAATGGATACTACATTAAACACTTAATATAACAGGTCATGGTTATTTGCATTTATCTTTTGCTACTCAACAGGTCAAGCGTCAGGAAACTGTTTTATCATGCCTTGCAGTTGGCATAAAACATCGGGAACTGTATCCCGAACCTGTCCGCAATTTTTGTATCAGCTTACACAATGCTTCGCCTGCTGGATATCGATGTTTGAGAAAAGAGTTCGATAATCGAATTCCATCAGAGTGCACAATACGTTCTTGGCATGCTAATGCGGACATCAATGCAAAGCCCGGAATTTTGAATCAATCTTTGGAAATTTTGAAGTTAAAGGTAGCTGAAAAATCGGCCACAAACAAAAAGTTGATAGGTGGTATATTATTTGATGAAATGTCGATTCGTAAAATGATACAATGGGTAAATGGTGAAATGTTGGGCTATGAGCACATACCCGGTATGGAAAAAAAAAATGCGAGAATGGCAAACAATGTAATTGCTTTCATGTTTACTGGAGTTGACGATGACATTCAGCTACCAGTGGCTTATTATTTTATTACAACATTAAATGCAGTTGAAAAAGCTGAATTATTAAAAGGAGTTATGAGTGCATTGCTTGACTGTGGCATAATCATAACGAGTATCTCATTTGATGGATTTAGAACGAATCCAGCTATCTGTGAATTGCTTGGAGCGAATTTGAATGTTATGTCAGACACATTCAGTCCCTCATTTAATTTCAAAGGTTCTGAAATACACATAATTTTTGATCCTAGTCATGTGATTAAATTACTGCGAGGTTCTATCGCAACTGGTAATATTCATGACGAAGATAGTAAGCCAATCAAATGGCTGTATTTACAACGTCTCGTTCAGTTCAAAAACCGAAGAAATTTCGCCTTAATGCACAAAATGACCAGATCTCACATCGAGTATGACTCAAATCCCATGAAAGTAAAACTGGCAGTTGAGACGTTGAGTGCGTCTACTGCGGACGCTCTTGAATATTTAGTCAAGCAAGGTTATCATGAATTTGCGGGGGCAGAGCCAACTATTAAGTGTATTAGAATATTTAACGATCTTTTTGACGTATCCAACTCTACCAAATCTTCCAATTCAAAAGAAAATCCCCTCAAAAGAATGATGAGTGAAGAGAATGCTCCAAAGATCTACGAATTATATGGCAATGCACTGAATTACATTAAAAATCTCAAAATAAGAAACTCTTCTAACAAATTAGTGCCACTATGTAGTTCGAAACTTAAAACTGGGTTTCAAGGAAGCATTGTTAATATTAAAAGTTTCATGGCCATTTACGAAAAATGTGTATTGGGAAAAATAATAAATTATTTTCCAACACAAAGTCTATCGCAAGACCATTTGGAAGCAATGTTCGGAAAAATTCGATCCTTTAACGGATACAATAATAATCCGAATTGTCAGCAGTTCAACGCTGCAATACGTAAATTGTTGGCTAATACCACTATTCATTATTCTGATACGGGAAATTGTGTGGATCCAAATCCAGGTACTATTTACAATCCGTATTCTAACATTGGGACAATTACATCACGTCGACCAAAAACGGCAACTACTCCTCATGAAGATTTTAATGAAGATGATACAGAAGAGGTGTTGAAACAATTGAGTGAGATCAGAACAGTTGGAAGTAGCTCTCAACTAACTGATCTCAACGATCTCACTATCGCTCATATTGCTAGCACTATTGAAGATAAAATTGAAAAGCTGGACAAAATCTTTTGTGTATCTTGTAAAGATGTCTTCATACAAAATCCCAAAATTCATCAAGCATTTGTGAGCGCAAAACACCCTCGGAAAGCGTGTCAAAGTACTTTCGATGTGTGCAGAGCAGCTGACTATTTTTTAAAACTCGAAATTCTGAAGGGCCAATTTGACTTTGAATTGATTCGATATTCTATTCTTTCCAGCCTGGATTTTCCGAAATTATATCCAGAGTTTTTCGATAATAGTTGCTTACAACATAAAACGGATTTAATTGAACAAATTTTGTGCAAATTTGTTCAAATAAAAGCCCACTATATTGCTAAAACGACTTCTTTGAAAGAACTCCAGGAAAACGTACGTCGAAAGTTGTCAAGATTAGTAATTAATAAAAATTGCTAGTTAATGATCTCTCTTTACTTTATTTACAGTAATTCACTAATTAAAATGATTTAAAAAAAAATAAAATCAAATCAGTTTGTTTAAAAATACTGGAAGATTTAATAAATATAAATAATAAATTAATAAATAAATATGTGTGCTCAATTTTTTATTTATTCAAACATTTGATCGAAATCGATCTGAATCATTTCCATTAATTGGACATTTGATAGTTAAATAAAGCAATTTGAAACTCAGACCGATTATAAATGTATTTGGAAAATCTACACAACTGCTCATTGTGATTTGTTTGCATAAGACAGTTCACATTGATAACAATAAAAACAATGCAAATAACAGTATAATAAAAAAAAAATCTGGAGAATATGAATTGCTTATTTTAATTTGTAAAGATGATTCATTGTTTGGTAATGACATTTTAGCTGAAAATTACAACCGAAATAAATCAAATGAAATGTGGTAATGAATCCATTTTCAAATGTATTTTCGACAGTCTGTTCTATTTTTAAATTAGCAAAAAAAAATTCAGTTAAAAATAATACATAATACATGTGTTTTGTGTATGCGGTGTTTGAAATAATCTTGCTAACAATTAGAAGTATTTATTTTATATTCAGTCAATTTAAAAAAAACCTTAAAGTCTACAAACGTGTCTGTGTGTTGTTTTATGTTTTTTTTTTTATTTTTTTTTTTACAAAAAAGAAAAAAGAAATTCTTAAATGATGAAGAAAGTTATTCAATTTCTATATAATTCATTTGAATATGGATAGAAATTCTTAAGGGAGGGTGTCATCATACTTAAGGACTTTAATGGATTGCGAAAGTGGTTGATTTTCTTTTTCCATACACGCTTTTTTTTTGTTCCGAGATTTTGAAGCCGATAAAACTAATCATTTCTTTTAAATGGAATATGAAAAAAACTCAAAATAAATGAGTCATTTGTTGTAGTTGGTCTTAAGAAGAAAATATAACAAGACTACGATCTATGAATATTTCGATTTATTTCGCTTTTTGTTCTTCTTCTCTTCCATCTTTCGCTTCATTTTTTATCATTTTTTTTATACGCATTAGTTTTTTTTCTTATTTTGTTTCTTTCATAGTTTGTTTTTTATCTCACAAAAATACAGAATTGAATATAATTTATAATTCAATTTGTATAGAATAAATCTACAAGTTTTACTAAATTGATACGAGCATTTTGTGTGTGTGTGCTCGTCAAATATATCTTTAATATATTTTTTGTTATTTCTGTTTTAATTATTTACCAGTATTTAATCGTCATCGCAGTTTTTTTTTCTTCAACATTTATGTTTTTTAAAATTTTGCCATTGTCAATGGCCCATTGACTTAAATTGTTTTTCATAGATTTCAAACAGATTCTCTCAGGTGTTCTACACTTAAATACTACAAAATTCAGAATTTTCTCTGTGTGTGTGTTTTTTTTTTCATCGCAATAAATGAATAATAAATAATTCCAACTAATTTTGTTTTGCTCATTTTGTGATATTATATGGATTGTTTAAATGAATCATTGAAGTTTGTCACATTTTTTTTGCTATTTATAAATAGATGTGTTTCAGATGTTTTTTTTTATACTACAGTTAGGGTGAACTTTTTTTTGTCATCATCAAAGATTCATTTTTTAATATTAATTTTAAAAGATGTGTTGCTTGTTTTTTAGCTGCGACCATTTCGATGCAATCCAATTCAAGATTGGTCATATTTCTAGAGTAAGGTGTTTTTCAAATACAGTATTAACTTCCAATTCAAATTCTCATCTTAACAAGTGACAAAATTGTGTCTCATTAAAATCTATTTAACCAACAATAGCCGAATGCGCTATCCAATTTTAAGCCAATCTGTTGTGAAAGTATGAACGAATGATGATTTATTGTGATAAAAAAATATTTCAACACAATCGATAACTTGTTTTTTGGGGGAATGAAAACGAAAAAACGGAATGGGTCTTCCCAATGTGAAAATCAATTTCGAAATAAAAATAAAGATGGATACAAAAAACTTGATACGGTTTGTTTTGTACAGTTTTTTGCCATTTGAGTAAATAAAATCAAACATGGCTGAAACGTGGTCTTGTTCTTCAATCGCATGCTTTAACATCAGTGATTGGATTGATTGTATGTTTGAAATTTGATTGCTTTGACTCATTGACCGTTTAATTCACCATTTCTATTCGTAGTCACCGTCATCGTAATCACTGGCTTCGTCTTCAGATGATAAAAACATTTTCTTTCTCAAACGTTTGCCACCACGTGATGTTGTTTTTGAGCGACTATGCGTGCTTTTCGATGTTTTTTGGATCGCGGTTCGTATCGGCATTGATTTGTTGGCGGTGGCCAACAGTGGTATCGGATAACCATGGCTATTCATCATATTCTACATTGGAATGGAATAATTATCGATTTACGGTTTTTTTGCGTGTGATATGCAGAGAGAGAAAGAGAGAGAAAAATAATCTTGTAATGGAGTTTGTACAGCATTGCCTATTATTGCATTATTCACATTGTTTACATGAATTGGCTGCGCATGTGCATTTCCACCATATTCCATTGCATTTGGATCGATCTTTTTCGGTGTTGTGGTTGCTGATTTGTTGATTGCAGTATCTGAATCGTCATCCGAACCTTCGTTGTCAATCTTTAACATGAGTTGCTTAAACTGAAAATTGTAAATTAGTAGATCGCATGATTATAACAATGTTTTAACTTGGATTATGACATGAAGAGCAAACTGCAAAAAATAACTTACGTCTAGATACTGTTGAAGTAGTTGCCGTTTATCAGCAACTGACAATTCAACATCTTCTGATCGCTGTTCATTAATGATTTTTATGGTTGACTTCGGGTTGAAATTCGGCACTGCTTGTCTGTGAACGGCCTTTTCATACACTTTATCATTTTCCGACGGAATGTATCGTGAGATTTTACTAAAATGGAAAACCAGCGAATTGTTTTGTTAGATTTACATGTTATACATGTGGTTTTCAATGTCAAACTTACTTATTGTTGATTTTGTACAAGTCTTTTAGATGTTGTTTCAACATCAACAGAAGAATGCAGCCTTGTGATGCGGTTATGCACTTCTGTAGTTCATCTGTGCTCTCCGGCAGTCGATGATACAATGCTTCGATGTCTTCGTCATCGTCATCGTCATCATCTTCGAGAATGTTTTTCGCTGAAAATTTTGATGCGTATTTGTTTTATGAATTGATAATTATAATGTTCAATTCTTAAGAAAAATTAAATTCCATTGAAAATTCCAATTTTGAAACATACGTGCATTTGGATTATTTTGTTCTTGGCCAATAACTGGTTTCAGATTTTCCTTAAATGTTTGCAGTAAACTCGTTCCAGCTACTGTAATTAACAAGTCAATTTGATGAATGATATACAACGGTTCATCCTGCATCGTGTACGGGAAATATGCCAAATTATCGGCTAAATAGATCATTTGCCGTAATGTGGTTTTTTGTTCGTCAAACTGCTTGACAATGCCTTGTACTAATGTGCGTCGTTGCGGTTTCGTAGACCGCAGAAGCGTGTAAAGGAAACTATTCAATGTATTCGGTGGCTCATCTTTATTTCGAATGCAGTATCCTCGAACAAGTGCATTCCGTTCATTATCCTTAATTTGTAGCACCGTTTGAAGTTCAAACGATAACGTAATTCCAGCTGCTGATTTCGTATGTACAAAACCTGGGTACTGTTTGTCAATCTCTTGCAAATGATGATCAGCCCGATGAGCATTTTAACGCATCGAGTCCGTACTCAAGCAAATCAAATATGGAACGATGACCATTGGATGCACTAGACCTTGCTGCAAAACCAGCTGAATCACTTTGATTGCATTTGATCGTACGTTGACATCCTTGTGAAGTAGACTGATTAAAATCTCCTTGAGATACAATTGAATGATTCGGCTCGCCATTCCCGATGCCACATCATTCATATCGGACAAATTCTCCACCAACGATTGCGTTTGCCAGTCTTTGTCTTTCATTGACATCGACATGTCCGCATCGTTCAAATACATCTGAATATTGCGCAGCACAATTATTTGTACGTTCACATCGTAAGTTTCCGACGTTAGAATATCACAGAACAAGTTACGCGGTTGTGTATCAAATAAATAATCATAATTTTGTATACAAAAATGGCCAAGAGCATCAAGCGGCGAATCTCATTGTGGCTGGTGATCGTTGCAAAATAAATCAGATGCTCAAACGTATCGTTGCAAATGGTTGCGTGTAGGCCAGCTTCCTCTGGGCCTAAACTTTCACCGTACACAGCTGGCTGCTTGAAATCGAAAAATCGCATTATCAAACCGATCGTAAACACTCCACGCCGAAATTGCAGCCGGTAAATATTTGCAATGGGATAGTTTGGATGCTTTTCCGATTGCTGTCGACTGTTGATGATTGGCTTGTAAAATCTGAAGGTTCGAATGAATGATTTATTTAGTTAATGGTTCACTACGACGGTTCAAATTTGATAAGAAACTTACCTCACGAAACAATCACGAATCAGTCGATAATTTTTCGTAATTTTATTGATGACGGAACCTAAACACGACATACAACTATGGACCACGTGTTGATTTTGACTGCACGCCAATACCATCAGATGTGTTTCGAGATCGACTAAGAACGATTCACTCGGATGTTCCATCAATGGAACTACTTGTTCAAGAATTTCGTCTATGTAGCTAATGAATTTAAATCCATTTGCTGACGTTGTATAAACGTTCAGATATGGTTCCAGAGTGATGCCATGGTTTATCAAAAGGATTGGCCGTACTTTGGCTAGCAAATGAAGTGTCGTCACACAGCTCAGCACCTTTTTGCTGTCAGAAGCTTCAAATTTCAATATCTCATTGACCAAACCATCGGCTAGCTGTTGGCATGCTTTGACAACCTCTTTCGGTGGCACTTTCTTCGGTGCATTTGCCGTTCGATCAATGTCTTTTTCTTCCTTCGGCGTGGAGATCTAAATGTAAAATGAAGTCAATTAAAATTTCGAAAAAAATCCAAATTTTTAAGTCACCGAATGACAAAATGAGATAAATTCTTACACTTGTTAAAAGTCCGTCCAGCCATTGAAGACCTGTGTCATGTTCCATGCTCACAACGTCAATTATTTGATTAATTTTCCGTTGAATCGATGTCTGTTCAAGAAAATAGCAACCGCATTAGTAATTAGATCAACCAATTCAAATTTGTTCAAAATTCGATTTGAATTTACCTTATCGTTGTCCGCACACGGTCTGAACCTCATTCGCATGAAAACCTCGGTGACTAATTTTTGAATGCCTCTTTATCGTTGACACGTCGAATCATTTTCAGACAAATCTCCGGTATTTTAACGAAATTCGGATATTCAATGCAAATATCGCGTAAAATTTTAATGATCCGTTTTCTCACCGAGACACCCGTATCGAATATTCGTTTCGCGCAAGAGATCGACGTGTCCATAAACTTTTGGCTCACCTCAATTTGCGTGTCTTTGCGCTTCAATATCGATGGATCCACCTCAACAATTAAAGCTAAACATTTCATTGCTTTTGTTCGGATACCAATTGATGTTCAAACACCACTAAAATAATTTTTTTGCAAATAAATGTCAAAACTCTGCGAAAATGGACGCTTGCTGGCCAAATATTGTGCAATTAAATTGGAATTATTGTAATCGATGTAGGTTTATGTGTCTTGCATATTGCTGTTCGGTTAAGACGATGAGATTTTTGATAGCAAATACTTTTTACGGTTGTCAAGCAATCGAAAGATTTAAAAATTGAGCTCCTGATCGGTGCCGCCGGGTTTTACTGGTTTCACATCATCATCGCTATCATCGTCCAGCGATGATTCAAAGTCATGATATTTGCTTTTTACGTGATGCGAATCCTTTTTCACCTTGAGCCACACGCTTTTTTTCGCTGTTGTGCATCTTGATACCATTGAGTTAGATAGAAATGTCGTGCATAATCATAGACCAAACCGTCTACGTGTGCATTTACAGCCAAAAAGTCTAATAATATTCGCTGAAGGAATTCAGTTCGTTCTTCCTCTGGATCGATCACTACTTTGCACTATTGACCGGAAGAAAAAGAAAGACATTCAAATGAAATGAAATTTAATTGAAATTCAAACCCGGTTCCTTAATAAAGTGGATAACTTACATCATCGCTGTCCAAGTCATTTTCTTTCTCTTGCTCCAATTTGATGCATTTGATGAGTTGATCCATAGTGTCGACCTTGCAACGCGATTCAACCGTATCCTTTCGTAGCCGAGCTGCCACAATTCCCAGATACTCCAGTGAAATCACACGTATCGATTGATCCATCGTTTTGTCTGACATGTATTTTACTAGAAATGTGCCCAATAAACTAAGCAATAATTCGGAAGCTGGCCATTCGGGTCGATTCACTGTTGTCAACAGATCAGCAAAGAAATTCTCAACCAATGGCCGAAAATCAGTTTCACTCGATCGTGTTTTACATTTATCTAAAAATGTGGTGAGAAAATTGCCGCCAATGCTTAGCGCAATGTCATGCTTCTCCTTCACGATGACATCTTTGTCAAATTTTGCGTCCATATCGCCTTGGTTAATTTTCTTACGATATTTGGCTGAATCACTTAAACTGTCTGGACGATTGAATCAATTGCAGCACCAATGCCGTTATCATTTGAATACTTCCACCATTATGCGCTAGCTGTATGGTCGTAAATTTCGTTTTGATTGCGGCAAACGATCAACCGATGCAAAAATATCATTCAGTATGCTATTTCAATAGTTTACATAGTTCTCTTTACGGAATATCTAAAATGAGTTTTTTTTTATAAACAAAAATTAAAATAGCACATTTTTAATTTAGATTGACGTCATGACATCTCAGAATCACAATTGTTAATTTTTTTTAAATTTACCGTTGTAATCAGCTCGAGGCAAACGAATTGCATGGCTTCAATGTTATCTACAAAGAACGGTTCAACAGCTAATGTTGATACAGCCAGCACGATCGTGTCGATGAACGTGCATTTGTCAAATAATGTGACAAAAACTCGTGATAACTCCACTAATTTATTATATAGTAGTTGTACTTTACGAGACACATTTGCGCCATGATTGTTATTCACATTGTTGGCTTTATTCTTCTTTCGGCCGTCCGGTTCCTTACTGCTGCGTAACAAAAACACTGGATCGAAAGTGGGAAAGATTGTTTCACGCATTTGCAACTGTGCAAATTTCACAATTTTGTCCATATTTCACATCTTTTGTGGTTGAGTACAAATTGCACACCAACAAACAAGCTTCGGACGCATCCGAAATCTTATCAATTTGTTCTTCGCCATCGTCTTCAATGTCCTGTAATGAAAACCAAATTCGGTGTGAATCATCCAAACAAATGATTTTGTTTCAATAATATATACAATTCAAATATAAATGTAAACAAAGGAAGTGTCAAACAAATGTTCGAATACTCACTGGTCCAGCTGACAGATTTTTCACCACACCAACATTACGCATGGCAAAATTAATCAACAGCGTTAATTTGCTTTTGCTCAACGCATCCATGACACCCTTTGCCTTCAATTTTGCCACATCGCTTGATAATTGAGCGAGTGTCTTCTTTGAAATACAGTCATTGTGATAATCAACATCATCTAAAATAACATAAACAGTTTATTTATTCGGTTCAGGGAATGCAGTGAATACAGTGAACACCGATAAAATGCCATTTGAAATGTTATGACTCACCATTGTTGTAAAAGTGTTCCGTTTCCTGCAATCGTCTGATCTCATTTTCCATATTGCGCACAAACTGCTGGTTTACGACTTTTGAACATACTCATGATTGATTTTTGGGGACACTTCAGCACACATTCGTTTTAATTTTGGTTGTGAAACTAAAAAAATATAAAGACAACAAATCATCACAATGATCTCGAGCATTTGGTTCAAAACAAGTCAGAATCGAAATCAATAAGGAACAAAATGTTCTATTCCCAATAACAACGATCAAAAATCTGTTTTAGTTTTGCATATAAAAACAATTCACTTACACGGACAGACGTCATTTTCGGTTTTTCGTTTTAGATTTCGTCCATCGGCTTTCATAAGCGAGTATATGTGTCATCTTTGATAACACCAAGTTTTTTTCGCAAATTCCGATGAATTCCTTGCAAATTCTGATACACTTTTGCGCATTCGTTCGATATGACCGATATCTGATTCAAACGGTTCAATGATTGTCAGTAATTTTCAGTGATTTTTTATCGTGATTTTTGTTGCACATTATATTTATTATTTATGAGACCACAAAATGAACACAAATAGATTCTTTCCTTATTTTAGTCATTGTTGTCAACCGATAAACATGTAAACAAATCAAGTGTTTGACAATACAAAAATATGTCGATCATTGCCGTCAGGGGGCGCAAGTGGAATTGGGGAGAAAAGCGGAACTGTCATAGTTTGTCATCGGAGTGTGTCCGGAGGGTATTGCATAAACGATGTTTACAATTACAATTCTACAATTGTTAGTAAAGCTGACAGAATCACTACACTTTTACATAAAATTGTAAAGGTGGTTTACATTTTTACATAGAATTGTAAATGATTAATGATAGAATGATTTACTATTAAAAAATAAATTTTACAAGTTAACGTGAGACGGTAAGACACTTCAGAATTGTACACTTAAATTACAAAATACTAGTTGAATTATCAACAAAATACTAATGTTTGATTTATTTCATCCAAATTATAACTTGTATTGTTATATAAATATCTTGTATTGTTTCATTTTTTGTTTCGTAGCATGGAGCATTTCTTGTTTATGTGTTTTGCGAGGTCCTGTAATCTCTTTGTAGATGATCCGATTCTCTCACGAAACAATTCTAGAGTAATATATTAGAATAACCACCGTTAACGAATTATTTAATGTTTTTCATCAAAATGAAAAAAAAAATAAAACGATATTACCTTGAACAAATGTGTACTTATCAGCATCAAGTTTACTGAAACGGCTACTGTTGCGGTTATCGGAATAGACTGCACTGCGGCGCAAAACTTCCGACCCAAATACTTCCATGATTAAATACGTCACAAATCTATAGTCATAATCCTCTTGGGCAGTGATTGGTGATGCATTCAAATTTTTCAATGTGATCACAATTGATTTTGTCAATTTTATGGCTCCATCAAGATAATACCGGTCACCTTGTGTCTTCAGAATCAAGAAATGAAAGGAATAGATGAAAATAAAAATAAAAAAAATATGCTGTCATGGTTTTTTTTGCTTACATTTGTTCGATAAACATGATTTTTTGCAAAACTCGGATCCGATTGCAAAATTTCGGCTTCTATGTTGCCGTCACCATCTCCTTCGCTAAGATCGTTCTCGGAATTACTGTTGCTCGACACAACTGTGACACCCACCTGCGACTGCAATATTTGAATTGCATTACGAGCCAATTCCAGCTCAGATTCTTTCTTGGCCAAAATAGCTTCAGTGGATATATTGTTGGACACGTTATCTTCTGAAAGAGATGGGGCAACTTCGCCAACTCTTATTCCATGACTACAGACAACAGCTTCAGTGTGAAGCGCAGCTGGAGCCGATATTGCTTCGCTTTTATCACCTGTTGGCTTTGATCGATCGAAATCACCATTAATTTCACAAGTTTTCGTCGTAGTGCTACTAATAACCGGCAATGTACGAACGATGGGTTGAATTTGAATGGATTTTACGTTAGTCTTGTGATTGGATGACTTTGATGAACCAAATTGACCCAAAATATCATCATTTTTCGGTAAATTGCTATCAACAATGGTTGGCACGCGAGCGATGGGCGGAAATTGAGTCGATATTGCGCTGGTTTTATCATTGGATGATTTGGATACAGCAGTCTGACCAAAAACCAAATCACTTTTTGGTGTTCCGCAACCAAAAAAGGGCAATAGGTGAGGGATCGGCTGAATTTGTGTCGATTTTGTTTTGAATTTGTCATCGTTTGGCCCAGTTTGACTACACATTTTGGCAGTTTTCATCGGTTTGCTGTCAACACTGGCTAATGTACGAACGGTGGACTGAATTTGGGTGGGTCGCTTCAATTTTTTCTTCGGGGGGACATCATGACCATGAATTTCACCAGTTTTCGTCGTAGTGCTACTAATAACAGGCAATGTACGAACGATGGGTTGAAATTGAGTGGATTTTACGCTGGTCTTTTGATTAGATGGCTTTGATAAAGTAAATTGACCCAAAATCTTATCTTGTTTCGATGAATTACCACAAATAGCGGACGATGTTTGAACAATGGCCTGAACCTGAGACGATACTGCGCTAGTTCTATCTTTGGATGATTTGGATACAGCATTCTGACCAAAAATCAAGTCACTTGTTGGCACATTGCTACCAACAACTGGCAATGTGAGAGCGATCGGCTGAATTTTCGCCAATTTTGTTTTGCATTTGTCACCTGTTGGCTTTGTTTCACTACAAAATTTACCAGTTTTCATCGGTTTGCTGTCAACAACGGGTAATGTAAGTGGTCTTGACGAAGAAGTGTTGTTGGTGTGTATATCGAAATTGGATCGATTCGACACTGTTTGATTGGTCTTTGATTTGCGATCTGTAAAACCAATTGATTGATATAGAATGGATTTCATTTAGAAAATTATTGTTCAACGTAAAATAACATTGTAATTCTAAAAATAAATAAGAAACTTAGAGCTTACCTTCAGTTAAATCAACTGATTCAATTACGAAATCCATTCTTTTACTTTTTGGTGACTCTGAATAATCGACCGGTTGAGTTCGACGGCGCTTACGGCTTAAGAACCCATCAACTTGATCACGATCTGCGTGAAAATATGGTACAATAAAATAGAAAAAATTACGTTCCAAGATGATAACATAAAGCTATCAAACACTCACCCAATGGACGAAGTATTGAAGCATTGTAACACGCATTGATTCTTTTATCAAAAAAATATTTTACAGGCTGCGTGAAATCGGCTTTTTCGTTCAAATTTGGCGAGAAAAAAATCTTTGTGAATTTATTTTCCTTATTCTCTATCCAATGCTCTGGTATCGCCATATATTTATGACTTTGGGTCATAACACCATATAATATCGGATTCATTTTGAAATAACTCGGACTAAATAGAAAATGACTTTCACTTTTCTTGCCGGTCAAATGAAAACTAACCTACATAATTTCAGAATAATGGAACTGGTGTAAAAATCGCGCCAATTTGTTTTCGTGAAGTGAAACTTACGTATTGAAAATACGTAAAGTACTTGGGAAATCCAAATGGAAACGACGCTTTACGATTTTATAATCAATGGTTTCCAGTTGTCTATAATAAGTAAATCATGAATATACAAGTGTAAATGATTTAAAATTACAATTTAAAATATAATTTCATTAATATATAAAAGGACGTCACGAGATTGGATTTTCAAACATTTATTGTTAACAGAACCTCAAACCTCAAAATATTAGTTGTACTTTAAACATTAAAAGACTGCAACTTTAACTCAAACATGTGTTAGTGAATGTCATTTAAATATATGTGAAACACACTTGTGTAAAAACGTCACATTACTTAGTTTGTTAATTATCCGGATGATACATGGAATAAGCGAAATCAGAAAGGTAATTGATATTTTTTAACATTGAAGTCCTACTAAACCATTTTATTAATGCTCATGAGGGCGATAATAAAATAGTCGTTGATTTTCTCTAGATGAGTGACAAAGAAACGTCAAAAAAGAAGATCCTGGAGCTCATACGTGAGCACAAAGAGATTCTCTTTGGTCCTTTAACACCGTCTGTAACAAAAATTGATAAAAATGATGCTTGGGAAAAGATAGCCGACGAAGCCAAAGCACTTGCAGTGATCTCAGCGGACAAAACTCCCAAATATTTGCGTGATGTTTATTGGCAAAATGCCAGAAAGCGAACCATGAAAAAAATTGATGAAAACAAGGCTACTGGCGCAGCTGGTGGTAAAATGGCTTTGTTAGATGAAATAGACAATATCGTCATCGATATCATTGGTAAGTTTGAAAGATTTAACACATTTGTTAATAATATTCTTTGAAATTGTGTTTGTATTGAAAATCATGTTTAATCAATGGGGCATGAAATTCGTAAGCATTTCACAAGACAGTATGAACAAAATACTACTTTTATTGATCCCGTCGATTTTCCTACTATTTTTCAGGCAAAGATTCATTCGTTTTGACAGGGCTGAATGTAAATGAATCGTCTGGGACATCCCAAGTTGATGGAACATTGGCTGATCAAACATTACATAATGGAACATTTCTTGAACATCAAACTGTAGCCCAAACCGTTGAATATTTAAGTTTTGAGGGAGATGTTCCAATGTTTGATGCAACAGTTGCAACTACTCAAAACGTACAGTCAAAAACTGAACTGAAAATGGAGCTTCTACGTTTGCAAATACAAGCAACGAAAAGAGACATATATCAGAAGGAGCTAGCCATTTCGCAAGCTGAGAAATCGCTCGATCTTTCCAAAGAGGAAAAAGAAGAAATAGTATCTAACAGTGAAAATGATTTTTCAAAACGGTTCAACAATTGATTGCGTTTGTTCAAGTGCATATTCTAAAAATTGTGATATTTTTATATTAATTTGCATGTTTACTCTAATGAATGCTTGACATTGCATGATATTAATTGAAAAATAATTTAAAAATCTTCTACATAGCTTAATGTACATTTTAACATGCACGATCATATTTATTGAGATAATTTTGCATGCAAAAAACCAAAAGACTTTGACTTTGATGAATGAATGTCTTTCAAATTGTGATAACCTATCAATAAGAAGTTATTGTAAATCAATGAAGATTTAAGTCAAACTGCCATTTGTACTATTTTTCAAAAAGAGTTCATTATCATCAGATATTTGTGATAAATTCAGATTAAAAGAAAATCAAATATATAACAATCGATTTTTGTCGGATTTTTATTATTTTAAGAATGAGAATAGCGGAGTAATGAATAAATTTACAAGTTGAACAATTCTAAGTTTCATCTTCAGATTCGAATTGACAAACTAGTGAGCTAATAACATCTTCAGCTGATAGGATTTCTTGTTGAATGTATTCCTCTCGTGGTTCATTGACATCGCCTGCCAAAAATGGAACTGCAGAGATTGACAAATGAATAATATTTCTAATTTAGTTGGAATCAGAAGTATGAATGGAATATTACCGTTTCTTTTGGTACGATTTTCCAAGTTATAAATTGTTACACATGTTAGAATTATTCGGCAACAGAGGCTTGGAGATTTGACTTTCAGATATTTTAAACAAGGAAATTTCGCTTTAAGCATTCCAATTGAACACTCGATTACTTGTCTTGTACTTCTGTGTCGACGTAAAAATTTTTCAGCTCCATTGGGTGGCATATCACGTGGAATGTTTGGTGTAATTAGCCAGGGTAACAAACCATAACCACTATCTCCCAGTAAAAGTGCATTTCCAAAAGGCCTCCATTCTGTTATGATACAAATGAACTGTTTAAACTATGTTTTACACTCCTATGAAAAGACAGTACTTTCAATCTCCCACTTTTGATACAATGAACTATTTCGAAGAACCCTATTATCATGTACAGAGCCTGGCCAACGTGCACTCGCATAATAAAATTCATTTTGCGGGCCACATACAAGCATTACGGTGATAGAATGTTTTCCATGGCGATCAACATATGCACTTTCATCAATAGCTGGTGCTTCAATGTCCACCAAAGTGCCATCAACAGCTCCTTGTTAGAACACATTTATCAATTATTAAAAGCATAGCACAAAACAAAAAAATTGAGAATATTATTTTTACCTGCAACGTTTGGAAAACCGGCAATCCGAGAGAATGCTAAAGGAATTTGCAAAACATTTCTAGAAGGCCATCGAACAACACGGAAAAACAGAGTTTCTAATATAGAATCAGTAACTCTTTTCACAATTCGACATACAGTTGAAGCGTGAATACCATGCATATCGCCAATACCATGGTATTGGCATCCATTCCCAAAAAAATGCAATGCAACTAGCAATTGTTGCCTCGGATTGAGTGCGTGGTTCCGATTTGTCTTGTGTTTGATTCGTGAACCTATAGAGTTCAAAATAAATTCTGCGGTTTCGCTTGAAACTCGAAATCTTTCCACAAATTGTTCTCTAATTCCGAAATTGAAATTTATTCGTTCACGAAAACATCTTCTTCGCCGAAAACGTGGTCGAACAATCTCCTCCTCAGAGGATGAGGAATCTTCACACAAATTTATTTGGGATGAACTCATCTGGCTGATGTCGAATGAAATACTGAGTGACAGTAGTAATAACAATTGTAAAACTATTTACAGTGTTACAGAAAAATGTAACCGCCTTTACAATTCTATGTAAAAATGTAAATCACCTTTACAATTTTATGTAAAAGTGTAGTGATTTTGTCAACTTTACTAACAATTGTAGAATTGTAATTGTAAACATCGTTTATGCAATACCCTCCAGATAGAATAAACACTACTTACTTTTAGCAATCCGGCAAAAATCTTGTGACATCATCTTTTCTTTCGATCGCACAGCTTTGTGGTAGCTCTCGTGACCACTCGATTCCTTTTTCGCTTTCAGAGGCTGAAATTTGCCCCCTTTGTTTTGCCGATGTCATTTTATACATGGTCTTAGTATCATTTCTACCATTTTTGGGTTGGAACCGTCCAGTGGCCCTTTCAAAGAGTGTTACACCGATAGGTCACAATTCATGAGTTTCGTTAAACGCTCGCACGGGTGGAGTTATGTTAAGAGCTTGCCGATAAAAGTTTGCAAAAATGTTCGGGTGCACGTACTCATAAGTGCTGTACAAAGAGCCGTAATCTTGATTTTTCATCAATGTTCGTGCAGCACCAAAATCAGCTACTTTAAAGATAGATTTTCCTTCGCAACATTTCGAGATCACAATATTCGTCGGCTTGATATCGCGGTGCACCAATTTTGATGCAAATGTTCGGTTGCGCTTACCAAATCTTCACAAACACGGAAAAATTCAGAGGAGGCTAATCCATTTGGATTTGAATTAATGATCCCCTGTAAGTTTCCTTCAGAACACAATTCCATGGCAAGAACTTGTCGTTTAAGCAGCACATGTTCTACACATTCTAAACCCAAGAACTTCGCGACATTTTTGTGATTACATTTTCTCATTGTTTCTGCCTCTCTTGTTATGTATGAATCTGGAGTGAATTCAAATGTATTGATTGCCACCGTCTCGCCGGTTTGGAGCGCAGTCCCCTTTTGAAAAAAAGAAAGTGAATATTCCCTTTGAATTTCATTGAACGGATAAAAATGTTTTTCGTTTGGCCTCAGTCTCAGTCTCATTCTTTTTCTCTCTTTGATTTGTAGCAATATCAAATGACTGTTTGCTGACGAAATTAACAAGTTTTTCATGTAATTTTGTCGTCAATTGTTCAATGTCTTCTGTATTTTTCAACTCTTTATTATTATTTTTTGGTTTTGATTTTGATTTTGATTTTAAGTTCGTGTTTTATTGTTTTTCATTGCTTTTGAAGTCTTGTTGTAATTTTGGAAGTGAAAGCAGAACGGACTTGTGTCCAGGCTTGAATTTGAACGGCAAATTGTTTTTAATAATGTATTCGTAGCACGTTTTTTTTTTTTAATTGCTTTGTTTTCATTTATGTAGATTTCAATATCACCAATTGATTCTTTGTTTATTGATTTAATTGCTGATTCACAGTTGTATCCTGCTTCAATAATAATGTCTTTCAATTTTTTGGGCAAATCTTCGCCTAAGGCACTCTTTAATTTTGTGAACACGTTTTCTGACATTTTATCACTCATGCTCAAATGGCGCGTATGATGAAGCGCGTGTGACTTGGACGGTGACAGCGAATGCATGCGAATGTTTCAGTTCATTTTACTCAGCACATTCGCTACGTGCTCGAATTCGCGTGAATTCGCTCAAATTCGTGTGCAAAATTGGGATTCGCACGAATTCATACGAATTCTTGGTACATTGTTGCGAATTCATACGCATTTTTGCATACATTGCATAAATGCCCCTAGGTTTATTCGGATGCCGACTGGGCTTCCGAAGTTGATAAGCGTCGTTCATGTACTGGATTTGTACTGATGTTAGCTGGTGCTGCTGTAACTTGGCAAAGCAAACGTCAAGACATAGTAGCGTTGTCAAGCACTGAGGCCGAGTATATTTCCATGTCATCAGCCATAAAAGAAATATCATGGGTGAGACAGCTCATAAATGACATTTCAGAAAATACCATCAAAGTGGTGAGAGTTTTTTGCGACAATACCAGCACCATAAAACTAGGAGAGGAAGAAGCTTATCGTAAGAGATCAAAACACATCGACGTACGTTTTCACAACATTCGAGACGAGGTTCAAAGTGGAAACATTGAAATCGAACATGTTTCAACGGGAAAAATGATAGCCGACATACTTACGAAAGCAGTCAACGGGGCGAAAAATAAAAATTGTGCTGAATGAAAGTCTACAAATTTATGAACATTTAATTTCTGCTCATTCATACATATTTTCTTTTATTTTTTTTTAATCAAGTTTTTTGTTTGTTTATTTACAGAACATTTTTTTCTTTCTTGAGAAAAAACCATTAAGCAAATTTTTTGATGATGGTCACATTCGATCACCACACTTTTTGGCGAAATAGAGAATAAGCATATGAATTTTTTGTTTGTCATTTGATTTTTTTTTTGACATTACGATAAGAAATTAATGCAAATTTCATCAAAATTTAGAGTATAAAGCTAGACCAACGCAATCATGTTAGCGATGCTTGGTGTTGATGAATCAACGTAAACATTACAATTGAAGGGCAATATTGAAATAAGATCAATAATTTATTTATTGTAAGAGTGTTAAATGTAATGCTGAACACGCATTTAATACACACTATAAATGATATGAATAAAATCTTTAATTAGTCACTCCAATTGTAACGCTGAAACAGAACAGTCGTGTGTTTTATTTATTCTAACTAAATCAGTCAAATCAGCATTTTATCACTACAAAGAGCGCGTACTAATTCGATGCATAGGTAAAACGCCACATGTGCACTTGAGTTCTAACTTCTTATTTATGATAAATAAGTTAAAAAGCACGTTTTGCATTTTATCTCTAGCTTATTGTTTATAATACATAGGTTTTTTGTGGGCCATAAAATAAATTATGGAATGCGCAAAAAACAGAAGTGGTATTTGTTTGGCTTGTTGATGGCACGTTCCATGTCATCTCACGGCTCCGCCGCAGAACTCTTATTTTATATAGACCTTGTTTCAAAACTGAAATCATTTGAAATTTGGACTAATGAATGTTTTTTATTATTAATTTGAGCAATTCTGCAATCTATGATTTCAGTGTTTGAAATTTGGCAAAGACAAGAAAAGTGTATATATATGTGTAAAATTACCTTATTTATCTCCGTTGTTTTGAACAGTAATCACTAATTAATGTTAAAATATATATATCCATGAGTTCTCGCGTAAGTTGGCATTCATTTCGTCACAAGGAGAAGCTGTTTGTCGTAGTGTGTTTAACACATATCGACAAAACTCTCCAGGGCTCAGTGTGCAGCCTCCCCTTGTACTGAGCCGATGAGTGCCTTCTGTTTCCGATTTGTATCGGTTGCAGATGTGCCGTTAAGTTGCGGCATTGAAGAATTGATGTTTAAATGTATCGTATATCATTTAAACATCAGTAAAGATTTGGAGACAAGCCCCTTGTTTCAGAAATGTGTGTGTTTTATATGACAAATTTTGGATGCAGTCCCCTCGTTTTGATTATATAATATTGTACAGTCATTGATTTGGCTCGGACTGCATATATGTTTCATTCTTTGTCCAGTCGTTACGTTGAACAGTACGATGAGTTTCCCGAATAGACAATTTGCTGACAAAAAGGAGTAGTTACAAGCTATTGGGTGAGTACAATTTAAATTGAAGTGTTTCATGCAAGTATTCTAGGGGGAAATGACTATTTGTCCATTTTCGTATATGCGACATATTTGTGATCATTTGCACCGTATTTGCAAGTGTATTTACATAGTATCATTCGTAGCTGTGCACGCATACTAACAAACAGTTCACACAAGATGTCAGTATGCTTGCAAATATATACTTGTCATTTGCTTCATTTGTGGCGTATTTGTAGTATTTGCGGCAGTCATTTCCCCCTAGCAAGTATTGTGATCTGTGGTTCGTTTTAGTTTGATCAAATGTGATCATTGCCCGAAAACCTTTACGACTTTATTTACTGCTCGTCAACATGAAAATGTGCACACTGGTGAGACGCTGGCGTGTGCACAGTGTGACAAAAGATATACAAATAAGGCGAATCTCGATCGACATGCCAAAATTACCCATCCTAAGACTCAAGACAAGATGACTCAAACTTTTATAACATCGACCGGATCGTCATTGAAGTGTTATCACTGTGGTGAAACGTTTCCAGCCCAGAAACCATTTGCCGCTTATGAACATGGATCTGGCTGTGTCAAAAACTGGAATACCAGCAAAAAATAAAATAAAATTTGATTCTAAGTGATGAAAAGAAATATTTCTAATTAAAAATGAGCTCACTCATTGTAGTTTATCAGCAAATCTCATTGATTATGTTTTTAAATAAACACATAAAATGTAGCATAAACAATTGAAAATCGTTTGCATTCTTTTGGTCGAAAATTTATCGAAATTGGTTAGTGCATTGAAAATTGAAATGAGATTGATCAATTGATTTTTGTCTCTTGATTGAAATGGATCAGCGCAAACCAGCACGCCCAGCATATAACCATGCAACACCTGGGTAATCTTATTGAGTTTTAATCATTTGATTGTTATTGTGTTGAGAATTTGTGTTTTGTTCTAGTTTTTATCCGTATGAAGAATGCGATCGTGTCTTTGACAGTAGATATCAATTGACGCAGTATAAGCTAAGTCACACAAAAACGCGTATAGAATGCGACGTGTGCACAAAGTCATTCATAAATGTGGGTGCTATGCGTGCACATATGAGCCGCGAACATACCTTGCAGGAGAGGCGCAAGGAACAAGAAGTACAGACAAAGCTTTCAGTTGATGGGTTAAACAATCGTTACGTGTGTGGACGCTGTGGGAAAGAATTCCAGTTGGATCGTAGCATTAGTTACTTTCTGCACATCAAGAATTGTGAATGAAGGTGAGTTTGTCGTGTAAATTTCCTCTTTTGTGTGTGCTAATCAATTGTGTTTTTAGTTTTGGAGCGAATGGTGATGCAATTAGTTCAAATGTCAACAATAACTATTCTGGCATCATAAAATAGTTCGTGTATTTGTTTGTGTTACGTGTGCGTTCAAAACACAAAATAAATCGTATTTTGATTTGATTTGATTTGATTGTATTTTGTTGAAATATGCTAGATTAATTTCTTTAAGAAGTGTGTTAAGTTCCAGGTGTTTTGAGTGCATGGGTTGGTTAAAATTCTGTTACGTAGATCAAGCTATTCATGTGGAAATTTAAAGTGTGAGTATTAGGGTGGCCCTCATTGATTTTTCCACGTTAAGTGTTGGGGGGCACCCCCCAGTTTTGTTTTTTGGGTCAAGACAAAGATATGTGCAAAATTTCAGATCGATACAAGGCCTCTAAACCGTGCCTGTAGACGAGTCTTGATACCAATATCCATTATTCCGAATTTCGGGAAAATTTTCACAATTTTGTGTCTGTAGACCTCATTTCTCGGTCAAAATTAGTTTTCTAAACGGGGTTTGGAAGGTTCTTTACTCCCTCTACAATTTACATAGCCAAATAATTGAAAAAAATGTATTGTGCTTGTGTAAAGTCGAGAAATTCGAATTTCATTGAAAATGTGAACTCATATAAAAAATCATGTATTCTGGAGAAAGGTATACTTATTTGGGGTCGTGACTCTCCTTCGGGACAAAGTGTGTTGATCGAGGAATTGGTGCTATTTTGTGCCGCTCATTTTCACTCCGATTTTTTTTCAGTTTTGGGGTTAGGGGTAGTAAATTCCATCTTACGAGCCGCCGCAGAAAATCACATTTAGTGAAGGCTAAGATTTAGTGCTTAATTATTGACTGCCACTTGATTGATTGGCCACTCTACCCTCAACCCTGAGCCAAACATTTTTTATAACCCCCAAAAAAATTAATTATGCTGAAATTTAGCGCCCATTTCGGAGAGGACTGTGTAGTATGGTTCACTCTTTTTTTCCAAATATTTTCCGAACCAGACCGATTTCGTGTTGAGTCTGGTACCTCATGATAGCTGGGCATTATACGCAATTTCTGCTGTTTTTTTTTTGGTTTGTTCCAAGGGGCTAGAGCCAATTTTTTGAGAATGATTTTTTTGGGGTTAATCAGTTTACCCTCACTTTTCACTGTGTTTCAAGACAACCATCTCAAATATTAGTGACAAAACATGATCACTTATGTTTTAAATGTGATTTTGATCGCAGACGCACGAAAAGACATTCCAAGTAAAATACATGAAAAGCATGCAAAATTCCTAATAATAATCTACTCTTTCCTATTTCGCCTTTTATTTAAGAATCATTTGGTTTTTTTACACTGAAAACGAAAAATAAACATTAGTTCTATGAAATGAAACAATAAAAGTGACATTTGTACGACGAAAAACGAATCCAAATTCTGGGGCACCAAATGTGATTATTTGCAGCGGTTGGTAAGATGGAATTTACTACCCCTAACCCCAAAACTCAAACAAGAGTGAGATACAAATGCACCAAACTGCATCAATTCCTCCGAGACTTTCAACTCAATCTCCCCGCTTTGTCTCGCAGGAGAGTCACGACCCCAAATAAGAAAACCATGCTATAGAATACATGATTTTTTATGAGTTCACATTTTCAATGAAAATTGAATTTCTTGACTTTACACAAGCACAATACATTTTTTCAATCATTTGGCTATGTAAATTGGAGAGGGAGTAAAGAACTTCCAAACCCCGTTTAGAAAACTAATTTTGACCGAGAAATGAGGTCTACAGACACAAAATTGTGAAAATTTACTCGAAATTCGGAATAATGGATATTGGTATCAAGACTCGTCTACAGGCACGGTTTAGAGGCCTTGTATCGATCTGAAATTTTGCACATATCTTTGTCTTGACCCAAAAAACAAAACTGGGGGGTGTCCCCCAACACTTTACGTGGAAAAATCAAAGAGGGCCACCCTAGTGAGTATTTGTGTGGAAATGCTTCTGAATATTCTATTTATTATGCACAGTGTATGAGAAAAGGTAACTCGTATATTAGAAACAATCGTATTTCCGGTGTTCTGCTTTTGTTTGCACGTTGAAAGATTTTTTGCGGAAAATTGAGTGAAATGTAAGTATTGTTTTTGTGTGGAAATGCCATTCAATATTTTAGTATTTTATGTGGAGACATTTTGTAAAATGTAAGTATTTTGCGGAAATGTGGACGAATACTTCATCTCTTTTGCACGATAATTTGAGGTGGACATTAGTGTTTGACAATCAATCTGGACATTTTAAACGGACATTTGAAATGGACATTTGATTTGGACATTCAATACGAACATTTGAAATAGACATATAACATTGATATACCGTTTGGTTTTTATTTGAATAGGTGAAAATGCTTGTGTAAGCGAAAAGAGGATATATAAGAGGAGTTTGCATGCGGTTGAGCTCATTTTTAGTTGAAATGGACAAGAGCAAGGACCAACGCCCGTCAACTTCATCCAGCATGGATTCAAAGCGAAAAACTTTTATTGTGCAGCCGTGCACCGGTGCGACGAGCAAACAACCCCAAACCTTTTTTATTTGCCATAAAATAAATTATGGATTGCGCAAAAAACGGGAGTGGTATTTGTTGGGACCTATCGATAATACGTTCCATATTATTTCACGGCTCAGCCGCAGAAATCGTCAATTTCTACTTAGAGCTAATAGCAAAAAACTTACCCATTTTGACCGCCATCAAGAAAGCGAGCAGGCTATCGGTCTAAGTGTGTTTTGCTATTGTCCGTGAAGGATTTTGTAGCAAAGGGGTTGAAAATTTACCAGCAAAGGGTTTTGCATTCCAGTTATGAAACATTAATTTTGATATAGATAGACGTCAATTGAATGTAAGAAATCAGTTTTAACTAAACATAAAGCATCAAATCTAAAGAAACTTATTTAGTAAGTAATAAATTATTTTGTCCAAATTGTTATGTTTTTATCGTGATAAGTTCGTTAAGAAAAACGAAAGTGAAAGATTGCGTTCGAAAATTTGAAGTGTGCAAGCTTACGACATAAATTCAATGAAACTATGTTCAGCATTTGTGTGAAAATGTCAAATGGACGTGGCTTAAAACACAGAAAGCGTACATTGTGTTTTTTTAAAACAAAGGCGATTCATCAAGAAGTGGTTAGTGATCTGACTGCTGATGCATTCATCGCCGCTTTTCGTCGATTTACGGCTCGAAGAGACACTGTCCTTGGTATATCTATACAGCGATAACGGTTCACATTTCGTTAAGTTAAACTAAGGTTTACAATTAAATCACTCAACTGTGCGTGAAAAATAATATAATAATTGCAAAAGGCAACAAACGCGATCGTTTTTTTGTCTTCAGGAGAACCGTATTTTAACAGACTCGTGGAAGCAGCAGTGGAATCAATCAATTTTAGTTGCGTCTTGCTATTTCCATATGAACAAATAGAGGAATTAGGAAATATTAAGTATTTAAAAGTCACATTACGACTGATTCGCACAGATCATATGAGTTGTGTATTTTTACAAAAATTGAATGGGCTGAACATGGGTTACCATTACTATGAACATTGAACATTGGGGTTCTGACACTGTCCGAATATCTCGAATTGTCCCCCATATTGTTTCGAAAACCGCCTCAGATTTCTCGGACCTTTTTCAATTTTAGAATTACATCAAATTCAGTTTTGAACATGAATTGCGTTTTGTGAACTAAACCAGTGTTTGAATTGAGCTTTTTTGAGAGTACAGAATAAATTCAAATTACATAAAAACGAACAGACAGTCCAAAAATGATATAACTGTGAAACACTGGTTTTTAATTTTACAAGCTCATTGAAATGAAATCTGAAACAGGGCTGGTGGATTTCGAGAGCTTACGATTAGCCTGGGGAATCTGAAGATAGAAAAGAATGAACACGTTCAAACTAATTTCCCAAATAAAAATCGAAAACGAAAAATTCGTTGTACAACGAATCTTCGTTGTGAATGTCAATGTGGGGAAGTGACGCTCTCTGCTTTGTGCGGTATGCTCTGTGCCATAATTCTCCGTTCACAGTGAATGTGTATACAATGGTGTATATAGCGGATGGCGGGGAAGCGCTATATATACAGTACTCACATACCATTGTTTTTTTTTCTTTGTTACTGATAGGAGAAATAATCTTCAATGTGCACAGTTAATGATATAGACTGATGAGAAAAGTGAAATTACATTCTTAGCACAGTTTCAATTCTTTGTTAAGTTAAATAACAATTAATTGCAATGAGCTGACACGAGAGAGAGATTTTTGATCGAGAAGTAGCGAGCGGTAATGAAAGTGAAGAAACCAAAACCGCTGATGAATTTGTGGATTTTGATTGCAACAGTCAAAATTCCATTACTGACACTGCAAGTGAAGGTCAAAATAGCGAAAGCAATGAAAGTGAAGAAAACATACGGTTTGAGCTGACAAATTCTGCTTTTCCAAATCGTGTTAAAGAATATGTGCTCAAAAATGTTAATCATATTGATCCAAAAAGTTTCCTTGAAGATGCATATAACATTGCAACTCTTGCAGGAATATGGAGTGTTGAAATTAAATACGAGCTTTAAAGTTTGTTTTTCTATAAGAAAAATATGTGAAGATCTCCAAAGAAGAAAGATTGATTCAATATTTTAATACAAAAACCATTATGGAATTGGGAGAATTGGAAAAGTTGTATTTATCTGAAATTGTTGAGAAGACATTAAGCAATGTGGGTTAGTTTCAACTTATTGGCTCTGGTTGGTCAATTAGTATTATTATCAAAAAGAGTTGAAGCTTTACATGTAGCTGTAAATGTGAATGTTTGAATGGTTCATCTTACATGAAATTACCACCATCCATTGAAAATAAAAAAGCTACGATAAACGTATAAAATGTGAAAGATCCAAAATGGCTCTTCTGGTCTGTTTTGGCTGCTTTACACCATGGAGAATTCAATTCACATTTAAATCGTGCCAGCAACAATAAAAAAGAATGAGGCTGAAATCAATATGGAAAATATTGAATACCCCGTCGGACTGTCACAGATTGATTATTTCGAAAAACACAATAGTCATATATCCATAAATGTGTATGCACTTAATCTAAAAAATTAAAACTAATCACATCCACTTATTGCTCATTTCTGAAATCGACAAAAATGGGGAATGTCATGATCACGGAGCAAGTTCAATGGTTTAACTCAATTCGCATTACTGTTTCAATGAAAATTTGCGTCGACTTCTACAGTCGCAACTGAACATTCAAAACTAGGGGAAAATAGCTCTTGCGTGTTCTTGCGAATTTTCGCAAATTCTGCGAGTTCATAAATTGTCAAATATGTGAACGCATTTGTATACACATTCACGTTTGCACTCAAATATGGACGAGTTCGTCCGTGTTCCCACGTGTTATTTGAATGTGTGAGAATATGTAGCATGAGTATGTGTATGTGTCTTACTTACTCTCACACTCTTTACCACCAGGGATTACTATGGGCTGACAATAGCAGCCTATCTGAAAATAGCAGCTGAAAAAAGCTGATATTGCCTGATCTTGCCTGATATTTAAATAAAGATTCAGTGTGACTATCAATGGATTCCATTGTTTTATTTGGAAAATATCTGCTATTTTCAGCCGCTATTTTGCAATATCAGCTATTTTCAGCCCATAGTAATCCCTGTTTAGTAAACAGTGTTTACCACATGCAGATTACACAAATGACAAACAACAACATACCAAAAGGAATAAAAGAAATAACTTCGAATAGGATAACAGATTTCGCAGCAAGAAAATCCAAAACTGTTTGTGGCGAAATTCTTTATTGCAAATCCAATTTATATTTTACGTTGAAAATATTTTCCAAGCATATAGTCAACGACTGTACCAATAAACATAGATAAATTCAGTGAGTGACGAAATACGAGGAAGTACGATTCAATAAAATCCACACACGAATTAGAAAATCCTACTAGCTGTTCAATAAATTTCCTCGATTTGACGCTAACACGAAACACAGGAGGAAAGATCGAGGTTGCATACGATACAATATTTGGATTAAAAATAAAAATTGAACATTGAGTGGTTTTGTTCTACAAAATTATTGTGTTTAATTTTTGTTTTATTTTCCCAATATACGATTTTGCAATCAATAAGGAGCTTTGTGGTTTGGGTGATGATTACAAGGCGTTAATAATGTCACTAGAAGTGATAGAAGTTTTGACATCAGACTATGTCAAAAATATACTGCTCCAATCGATTGATTTCGACGACAATAACATTGAAAATGCCTTGCAAGTTAAAAAGTTTAACTGTGGTGGAAAAAAGAAAAAGAACGTAAAATGTTTCGGATGTGGGGGTCGCAAAGAAAAATAAATCTGAAGCTGGTGGTTTCGGTAAAATGTATTATTTTGTACATGGACAATCAGAGTGCCATACGTTTAGTCCTAGAACGATCCGAATACAATTTAAGTCACACGATCTGTATTACAATAGCATTATATCCTCAACCTTTCATTAATAAAGACGACTATAGAACCATAAAACTACCACATCAGAGAAAAATACGAAGACGGTTTATTTGATCCGAAGTATATCTGTACAAATAACATGATTGCCGATATTTTTACAAAATCATTGCCAACACCAAGGCCATAAACACAATTTACCTTTGTCATCAATATTGGTAAATTCAAAGTCCAATTTTTTTAATTTGCTTAGACATACAATATTTTTACAATTTTCGTCATTAGATTCAATATAATGGGTTGGTTTTCATCATCGGAAGAGGTCAATGAGGAGAAATTTATGGACACAAATGGCCAAGTTAATAATAATGTTATCATCCAAAAGGCAAGGGACACACATAGTCAAGTAGCCTTAAGCCATGGACAGCTGAATGCCACATATTGCTTGTGTTTGATGGAATTAACTAAAGTTTTGATTCATTGTTACACGACATTTAAAAAGAAAATTACGAAAAAAATATGAAAATTCAAATAGAGGGAATAATGCTTACGAAAAAAAAAGTTTAGGGTTCTCCGATAAAATCTATTCAATGAGGATATGTCAACACCTGATAGACTATCAAGTGATATTGGTGAACATCAACCAAATTAACACAAAGTTCACATAAATACTATTATTTTTAATATCAATATGAAAGGGCCGTACATTTCGTGAAGGCTTGAATCAAGTATTGGGCATTGCAACCTTGGGTTACCATATGTAACTTAAAATGTGTTTGTTTGTTTACTAAGAGAACATACCATTTTGCACAAACTGTCACTCGAATCTCAAATAGCTGTTAAATTAAATTAAATTGAAAAGACTTAAATTACGGTCATTGATTACATCGATTAAAAACAAGTAAAAACTATCGATATGGAAAAAGCATTTCCGCCTATACTGTCGTTGTCTTCTGAAGAAAAACAATTTAGCGAACTTTTTCCTCCTTTGGTTGCCGAGCAAAGCACAGACAACGCCGGCTGCTTTCGTACTATTGAGGATGGATTTCCACCACTCACTGAACCTATAATTGTGTTGTCTTCTGAAGAAGAAGAAGAGCTGCTCGGTGAGCAAACCACAAACGTCGCCGGCGCTTTTGCCACTATTGAAGAAGAAACGCATGAACTTTTCGTTGGTGATCAAACAACCAATAATCGATCGAATCAGAAAACGGAATAAAAGAATAAAAAATAAAAGAAAAAACGTCCATCGGGAGCTACCGGGCTGGTCCTGGGGAAATAATTCCTGTGCTCAAAAACCGGAAATATTTCCTCAGTTTTTAATCCCAAAAATGGAATAAAAATCCGAAAAAATTCCTGGACATTCTTGGAAATAATTCCTGAGCGTTTATTTCCTGATTTCCTGATTCCTGATTCCTTTTACGTACTCAGTTACAATTTTGTGGCGGAATGTTATGACATTTCGTCTCAAATCAGACGAAATACAGAACACAACTGAAATTCGGTAGTTTTCAGTGTCCCTCTACCGGAATTGGGACGAAACACAATTTATGTGAAATTTGACATTATTTTTCTATTGAAGAGTAACATAAACATGCGTAAAATACCGTGTAATTTGTGTTCATCAATCTTTGATGATAAAAATAAATTTATTAAACACCTAAAAGCCGATCATTCGATTCGAGAAAGCACGCATATGTTGAAATGTTCGTCCATTGTTTGTGAGAAAGAATATAGCGTGTTTAAAAGTTTGTCTCGACACATAGAATCTTGTGAACATTTAAAAGCCATCGAAACTGATGAAACAGTTCAGATTTGCGAAAATATTGCCAGCCATCTCAATTTAAATGATGATTTTGACTCAATCAACCATTACTCTTCAAATGAAAGCCAGAAAAAAAACGCCAATACTGATGATTTTACTGATTTCCATGTTTCTGAGACTGTTCCAGCTGCTTGCAATGGGAATATTCCAAATGAATTCGAATATGTTGGTGATAAAAGTGCCAAAAATATCAGTGACTTTTTAATGAACGATTTTGCCAGAAATATTGATAAACTCTCTCTCACAAATACAGCCACTAATGCAATTTATAAGAACACTGAGAACCTTGTACAACAAATGCATACTTTTTTTATGCATTCACTCTCTATCTACAGTGCCACATCAGCTAAAGAAATACTGACAACTGCAACAGATTTCATTCTGGACAAAATTAAAACACTTGACAGTGATTTCAAAAGGCACAAATTCATCGAATCACAACCAACTTTTGTTAAACCAGAGGAAGTATGCATTGGCCTTGACTGGAAAAGTACTAAAATTGATAAAGTTCCCACTTTCCAACAAATCCGAACTACTTTTCAGTATGTATCAATTTTGAAGACATTGAAATCGCTCTTTGCTCAAGATCACGTGAAAAATACATACTTTGATTACAATAATGCAAAAAAACATCAATGCACTGATGGTGTTTATAAGGATTTCTGTTGTGGTCTCATGTACAAAAACAACAAGCTGTTTTCTGAGCATCCGAATAGTCTTCAACTGCAGTTCTTTATTGATGGCTTCGAAATTTGTGACCCTCTAAAAACCAAAGCAAATAAACATGGTCAAATTGCAGTATATTTTTCGATCCGCAATATGCCACCCGAACTCGCATACAATCCGGAGAATATCCATTTAGTCGCGCTCTGTAATGCCAATAACTTGAAATCAGATGATGTTAGCTACAATGATATATGGGAAAAAGTTGTACAAGAGATTAAAGTATTAGAAACAACTGGCATTGCAGTTGATGATAACATTTTAAGAGGTAATAACATTGAAATTTGAATCAAATGTAACATCTAAATGAAAAAAAAAATTAAATTCTTTAAACAGGCACAATCGTGAATGTTATTTTTGATAATCTCGGTGGAAATTCATCACTTGGTTATTCAGAGGGATTCAATGCACATTTTTACTGTCGGATATGCGAGATGAGTAGAGATGAATGCAAAAAGGCAACGGTTGATGACAAATCGAAATACCGAACAAAAGAAAAGTATAACGAAACAATTGGTATGATTGCTAACATGAATTCAGTCGATCTGAAGGCAACAAAAGGACTGAAGAGATACTGTGTACTAAACGATCTAAATTTTTTTCATATACTGGATAATTTCTCGATTATGCACGATGTAATGGAAGGAACTGCACCTTTTCTTTTGACACAAGTTTTTTTATATTGCATTACCGAAAAAATTTTATCAGAAAATGAATTAAAAAATTTAATATTGTTCGCTAATTATGGTAAACTCAATTCACAAAACATTCCTTCAGCGCTGAATTTGAACAAAAAAAATCTGGGACAAAACGCATCACAAACAAAGTGTTTGATTCAACATTTGCCATTAATTTTGCGTGACCATTTACAAAACGACAAACTAAAAAAAATCTGGCCATGCGTTGATTCAATGATCCAGATTATTCAAATAATTTATTCACCGTCCATCACTTCGCATGATTTAAAAAAACTGAAAGATCTTATTTCATTTCATTTAAAAAAACTGATGGAATATTTTGAAATTGAGTTGATTCCAAAGCACCATTTTATGTGTCATGAGCCTGAAGTAATTTCAATGGTTGGTCCAGTTGTTCACCTGAGCACAATGAAGTACGAAACCAAACATGGTGAGTTTACTCACAGTGTGAGGCAAGCAAATAACTTCATAAATGTTAGCAAAAGTATGAGCAATAAATATCAGCGCTCAGTTGTTTTTAAAACACCATACACTAACACAATCAGTCATGGAGTTATGAAGCCATTTGAACAAGGTAGTTTAGGCACACAAGAAGTTGATATTTTCTGTCCAGATAATGTCCTTATTTCTGAAGTCAGTTGGCTTAAAATAAATAGTAATAAATACATGATTGGTTTGCTCTTGATATCACATGATATGTTTTATGAAATTAAAAAAATTTTACTGGTCCAAAGCGAATATCAATTTATTTGTGTTCAGTACGAACCACTTCGCTACGATAAGCATTTGCATTGCATTGAGTTGAAGCTATGTGAACCTGAAAAATGGAAAGTCCTTAAACATTCAGAACTTTTGTACAGGAAATCGCACGAAAAAAAAATTGTAGATGAAAGGATTCATTTGATTGCAGATTCATTGGAATTAGCTAGATTTTCAGAATGTCTACAAAATAAAATATGATGTTTCAAATGAATAAATACACAAAAGACTATTAATCGTACCATTTTCTTTATTTATTGCTAAATAATTATTGCAATGAGTTGCATAACACCGGTTTATGCATATATTGCAAGAACACTTTGTTTGAGTATCACAAATATCCCTTACACAGGGTGACTGTCATAGGAGCCACCATTCCGTTCCGTTCCGTATCCGTCTCCGTTCCGTTGAGAATACGTACGGACACGGATCAGATTTCAATCCGTTCCGTAATCGATCATACGGACAGTACGGAATCCGTACGGAATCCGTATGGATTCCGTCTGTATTTTTATTTCACCAATAATGAAGGGTATGAAAAATTCCCGGGGAATAATTCCCACGGATTCCGTACGTATTTTTATTTCACCTATAATGAAGAGTATGAGATCATCTCAAAATTTTCTTGATTAAGGCCTATATTCATCGCGGTCAAAAAAGATAAAATCACTGTGGACTGGAAAAACAAAGAATTTTTTGTTCTACACTTTTTCGATCTGGGGACCCCCATCTTGAAAATCTGCCTCTCTCCCAACGGTGAAATATTCAACATTTCTAAAATGTTATCCATGAAAATACACATAAATGCTAAAAATGACTAAAAAATCATATTCAATTCGATCGTACATCTAAACATCGTTGTAGCAGGTTCAAATGAATCCAATGGCCTGAATAGTTAACAGCATCTTTAAAAATAATCAAAATTATTTGTATGTTGAATCGAGTGAGGAGCGTGTTACTTTTCCGCTAATATAAAATTAGTTTTATCCAGAAAATTCAAATCCAATACACTCGGGTGTATAACTGTAGGCATGGAAAATTTATTCTAAATGAATCATGTCCATTTGTTTATTACTATTATCAATGGATGCTTTGTGTTTAATTTCAGCTGTATTGTCGTTCAAACCATTTTGGAGCCAAACAATGGCCAACATAATTGAAGGTGGGCAAAATTGCGATGAAATCGAACGGAACCCAGCAAATTGTAAGTGGAAAAATGTTGAACACTGATATTTTGACGTATGAATCGGTTAGAATAAACACGTATCATATGAAAACGTGAAAAAAATATTAACACTGAAAAATATATCGTGAAATTCCTTGACGATGGTGAAGAGAGAGCGATTGCAATGTGGGAAATGGCCAGTCAAGCCATTTCAAATCACAATGATTTGAAGGGAGTTGGCACACGACATTGCAAAGCGCTGCAGCAAAAACATGCCGTACGTAGTTGACGCTCAAATTCCAAAAACAACTTGAAATATTTGGCCATACAAATAAAAATAACCCGCTAGCCGCGTCATAAAATTGATAACAGTAATTTTGTGTACCGCTTTCGTTTGCGATACGAGTTTTTACCGCGCCAAGAGGTTTTTCATTTGAGTTAAAATTACAAAATGTGTTTTTGGCAATAATGAAAAGTGCCGTATTTTAGCTGCAAAATGTTTATTTCGGCGAAAGAAACATTTTAATGGAATTCAAAAGATATATTTTGAATGAAATGTATACGTTAGTATAAAATTCAAAAGTTTTAACTTTTCATTTAAAGAATATTAGTTTTTAAACATTTTGCCAGCGACCAAATAATTTTCTTTAAGCCCTTAAATAAAATTTCTCAGCGTGAAAAAAAATTCCAATGAGCAAAATTGTTTGCTCCTGAGCGTGTGACAGGATAGCAGTGACAATTTTTTTTGTCTTTTTCAGTTTCCAGTTTTGTCTGTAGCAGACAATTTTGCTCACGCACAAAATCTCAGTGGCACAATTTTTTTTTCTCAACAAAATTTTATTTTTGACATATATAAAATTATGAAAAGAAAGAGAATGTATAGAAGATGTTTGCTATATAGCAAATCAAAATATATTTGATATGAAGCACAATTGATAATAAATTGAATTACATTTGTAATCCTGACTTTTCCGCATTGATATGAAATTTGATTTTTCTTTTGTACAATTGAAATCATCGTCTAGTCAGAGCAAAAGTATTGGTTTCGTCACGAAAAAGGGGAAAATGTTCTTTTTTCATACAATGAACTGTATTTGGGCAATGTATGTGACATGGTTCATGTCGGTCGGAAATGGCTTCTGCAATATGGCTAATGTTCAACACAAAACATCCTGTGCCACAATAAAACAAATTGACCATCTTCACTTTGCGATTTGAGACTCCTTTCTTGAGATGTATTAATATCACAATTCGATTTTCTAAAAACTTCGTACATTTTCACAAATTTGCACATTTCATGATTTTTCGGTATGAAGATACTTTTTGTGCATTGTTTGAATGTAAATGTAAAACATCAAGAAGACTTTATTATCTTTCAAATGACGCATCGGTATTTGTGTAAAAATGTACTGGAGACTTCACTAATGTGCACTTAAATGCACGCCCATCTCCTATACCAATATGGCTCAAATTAAATAGGAAACATCCGGTAATAATACTGAACATTTCAATATTTTGACCGATTGCGGTTGCAACAGATTTGCACCATTTTTTGGTTGGTATATTTTTTTCAGTTCGATTTAAACAAATTAAAGAAGAAAAGGTAAACAAATTCGTTGCTTTTGGTACGGCCTTAGAACTGTAGACACCATTCCAGTGGATAGCTATAAATGCCTGTGCACTCCAATTTGTTTCAGTTTTTAGCTTCAATCGCCCATTATTTCGACAGTATTTTTTTCGGACACTATCATTTTCAAATTTTTCTTTTGTATGTTCTGATTTTATAAACGGACGCAAACAGAGGGCTGAATTTTTAAGTAGTGTTTATTTTCATTAAGGAACATAGATTTAAATTTAAAACCCTGGTAAGGCCTGGTAAGGCAACATAGAGATATTCGCTAGCATAAAGTTTCTGTGATTGCATTTTTATTTATCAATCGAAATTGTAATTCATCTGTCTGTTATGTGTACGCTTTGGTAGATGATAACAATAACCTTTAGACAATAAGATCTAGATTTATGGAAGTGAATTTTAAAATGTAAGTTTCTTTAAAAATAAAATGTGGAAGTAGATCATTAGATGAAATAGACACTTAGCTGAAACTCGTCCACAGTGACGAACCATGTCCTTCAAAACGAATCTTGGATTCCAAATTAACATTAGATTCCAGATCAAATATATATAAATATACATAAAATACAGGGCAAAACTAAATATTTTCCCAGTTCAAATAGTGATGTGTCTTCGAATTTCCGAAAAAAAAAATTAAACAAGGGCTAAATTTCACAAACGATGAAGAAAAGATTTCTTTTTATTGAAAAGATTTTCAATAGTTTCTTACAATCTTGCGAAATAGATGTAAAAATATTGTTCTTTTGCACAGACGCTTGAAAGTGTCGAACCAATTAAATTACTTTGCATAAATCAAATCGAATCACAACAAATTACAACGATTGAAACAAACCCAAATGATGAAATCGGCCTCAGTAATTTACTCTCAAGAAATGTACAGCAAACTAATACAGACCGAAATTATAGATGGAATGCGGTGGACATAAGAGAAAAAAAGTTACATGAGACAGGGCGTAAATGAGAGAAAGAGAATGAAACATCACTGAATGCACCAATAATAACGATAGAAAATGTGAATGGCACATCCATTTGCGCGCAATGGTTGCATTCTTACATTTGTGCACATGAAAATGATACTAGACAATATCACAAACTAAAATCATTCAGTAATCGCTCACATGGATTTCCTTCTCGTTATTGTTCATTTTGTCCGTCTTTGTTTTCCCTCTCTTTTTTGAATTCAGCAGATACGGTTTGCCTCGCTTTGCCTCAGCTACCGTCTACACAGCCTGAAATCATATCATTTATTTCCAAACTCAACAAATTGAATTTCATGAAACAATGAGTACAGAACAAAATAAGTCCATTATGCACCATATTATGATGATTTCAGAGTGAAACAAATTTACCGAAACGAGATAAACGTTAAGGAATGGTTACACTTCAATGATTATGTGCAACTTCTTCTTCTTTTTAATTGTCATACATTTCTTATGATTTTTCGCCGTTGTGTCAATGCATTTCGAATGGTGATTTTAAAAAAAATTACCAACACATTTTTCGACGCTCTCAAATACTACATTGGTTCAATTGATTTCTTATCGCAATGAGTCACCACAAGAAATATATGCCAATGTTATTCGTATGACAAAATAACCAACACTTATCGTTGAGTGCGTTCTTTTGCAGCGTTATGTTTGTCTTCACTGTCGGTAAGTGTGCGACAAAAATGCTGGCATCTTATTTGTGTATTTACCTTGTGAACAATACTGAGTCAATACATTTGTATCGGATGAATAAGAATAAATAAACAAATTCTAACGGTTGTTCTTTGCCACACTCACTCACTCGAGCGCGCTCGTTTTCGTGTCGGTTCGTATGCGTCAAAAGTGTGGGCATCTCATTTGTGTGTATAACTCGTCTCATTTGTGTGCATAAAAAATGTCAACACCAATCAATCGGGTTGCAACCGAAAAAAGTGTGTCAGTATGGCATTTTTATTCCACAATACATGTGTATTGGTGGGATCGATTGTCAATAGCACATTTGACATAATCGGCATCCAAATTGAAACAAATATTCAAGCCACAAGCCGGCAAATAAATGTGTCATTTAGTTTCGATGTAATGTTCAGATAGTGAACACACTTATATTTTGTGAAAACGATTTTCAAGTGGGCAGCCATTTTGCATTGCAAAGAATAAAGGAATCAATTCAATAACGTGTGTTAAGTTTCATTAAACTGATTTTTATAGAACGAACTAACTCTTGTAAATATGAACTTTTGAATGGAAGTGAAAAATTGATACGTGCCCAAAAAAATATTTGAAAAGGTTCATGTGATATCAACAAATGGAATACGCAAACAGTGAGAGTGTGAATTTGAGCTGATTTGCATGTTTCCTTCGAACTAATGTGGCCAAATTTTTAATTTTTCACTTTTACAAATAATTTCATTTCTGTTCGTTTATGCAACAGTTCAGTGTTTTACCTGCTTTTTGTTGTTATTTCGTTCTGGTATAGAGTATATGGATTTATGGTAGCCTTGGCAAGTCTATCTATATTATCGAAAAACGATGTCCGAATAGCCACCCATCTTTTGAGGAGACGATTTATAAACGATTTATTTACAACATGTGAGTAGTTTTTTCAATTTTTGTATGATTATCAGATATATATTTTATTAGTTTTTTGTTATGTGGTTGATCATTCGTGAGTTATTCACAAAAAATTTCAGTTTCTTCGTTAAAACAATAACTCAACGCTTGAAACCCCAACACTTTTATTTGTTGTCATAGTTTCATTTCATATAGCATGAATTTACATTTGCTTTGACCAGAATTCAATGGGGGAAAAGGAGTGAATATAAATATTTAAAGTGCGAACCGTTTTTTTTTCATTGATTCTAGGCTGTTAAAATTTAGTTTTTCGAAAATATACACAAAATAATATAAGGAGAAACTATTTTTCCAAAATCAAATCGATTATCACCGTGAAATCTTCTTAAAAAAACATTAGTTTGAATACGAGTGGAAATTTATATACATCGTTCTGTGCTGTTCCAGTTACTTATATCGCATCTTCGAAAAATTCCCAAAGACCATAAATATGGACGACAGAACCACAAGTTCTTCATCGGATAGCTCATCTGATGGGAATTCTGATGATAATATTCAGGATTCTACCAGTCCTGACGAAAATTCTGAATCGCATAAAGGTGACTTTTCACCTGATGGTACCGAAGACGAATATACTCCACAAAATGTTGACGACGAAAGTGATACTAATATAGATGAATTGCACAGTGATAGCAATGATGAAGACGAAAATATGACAAAAGATCAGTCCGATGAGGACGACTTAGAAGTCAACATGGTAGAACCGAGCACTAGCTCAAATAAGAAGACACTGAAGGAAGACAAGATTGATGTCAACGAAGTGAAACAATGGATAACAGCAAAACTGCTCGTACCTGGTGCACCTCCAAAAGGGAAACGATGCACGGCAAAAGCGTGGTCAGAAGAGGGAGGAATGAAGTTTCTCTTTTGGGCTGACACCAACAATGAATTCGAAGATTTTTATTATTGTGAGGTTTGTAAATGTGTGCTTTATATGAAACTTTGCAATGGAACAAGTGCAATGAAAAAACATGTTGAAAAACACTTGCGAAAGACATTGTATGAATTCGATCGAAATGAACTAATCGCGCTACTTACTGAAGCAACATCATTCGGTAACGAACACGGAAAACTCTCGTCCGAAATATTTGAGACGCATCTACCCTCATTCGAAAACTGGTAACGCAATAAAATTATGTAGTTTGATTACCTCAAAATTCAGTGAGGAAATCGGTTCTATTCAATATTATTAATGTGTATTGTGTTATTACAATAGGATGAAACATGATTTTGATGAGTTTTGGACTAATCTTACGAACTATGCGATGAAAAGCGAAGATTTGATCGTGAGCACGGACGACAAAGCCACACAGAAAAAAACAATATTGTCGGAACGATCACAAGCAATTGAAAGAGCGCGTGCCAAAACTGCCGAATTGAGTAATGCCGCTTCAAGTGAACAGGCAGATGCTGCAGAAAACGCACGTAACAAAGTGGCAGCCGTTGAAAGAACCAAACAAGCTAATACAGTCAGACAAAAGGTAGCAACAACTGATGCATTAGCGGATGTTAATGCAAAAGCCAAAACAGCAAAAGAGACAGTAAATCTCGCAGCAAAATCAAAACAACTTGCCAAAATTGCTGCTCTGGAATTGGCAATAGCAACAAAGACGGCCAAGCTCTTAAAAAAGAAATCAGTCTTAGCCATTGGTAGCGAAAACAGAGAGGCAAAGGTTGGTTCAAAGCATAGGCCTCAGGAAATAGAGCTGAATATGGCCGCAAATTGAAAACGTAAACAAGCATCTGACAACAACGTTGAATTTGAAACCATTCATGATGATGAGCCACTTGGTAAGTGAAGAAAATTTGTTCGAATTTTCAGCGGACGGAACTTTGTCCCGTCTGCTATCACCATTGAAAGGATGAAAACAATAAATAACTGGAATTTATTTTTTATTTCACAGGTCTCAATGACTCTGCAGAGGTCACAAAAGATAGTGATGGTCGGCAAGCGAAGACAACCGAAAAGCAACCAACAGCTGTTGCTGATTCTGATTCGACAGGTCCATCAGGTTAGTGCACGGATCTCCGTTCCGTTCACAGTCTTATTTCGAACTTTCAGCGGACGGAACTTTGTCCCGTCTGCTATCACCATTGAAAGGATGAAAACAATAAATAACTGGAATTTATTTTTTCACTAACAGGTCTCAAGGGCTCTGCAAAGACCACAAATGGTAAAAAAGTTCTAAGAACGAAGACCACCAAAAAGACATCAAAGGGTGTTACTGATTCTGATTCGACAGGCCCATCAGGTGAGTGCACGGATCTCCGTTCCGTTCACAGTCTTATTTCGAACTTTCAGCGGACGGAACTCCGTCCCGTCTGCTATCACCATTGATAGGATGAAAACAATAAATAACTGGAATTTATTTTTTAATTCACAGGTCTCAATGACTCTGCAGAGGTCACAAAAGATAGTGATGGTCGGCAAGCGAAGACAACCGAAAAGCAACCAACAGGTGTTGCTGATTCTGATTCAACAGGCCCATCAGGTGAGTGCACGGATCTCCGTTCCGTTCACAGTCTTATTTCGAACTTTCAGCGGACGGAACTCCGTCCCGTCTGCTATCACCATTGAAAGGATGAAAACAATAAATAACTGGAATTTATTTTTTAATTCACAGGTCTCAAAGGCTCTGCAAAGGCCACACAAGTTAAAAATGTTAAAAACCCGAAGACCACCAAAAAGACACCAAAGGGTGTTGCTGATGATGATTCGACAGGCCCATCAGGTGAGTGCGCGGATCTCCGTTCCGTTCACAGTCTTATTCCGAACTTTCAGCTGACGGAACTCCGTCCCGTCTTCTATCACCATTGAAAGGATGAAAACAATAAATAATTGGAACTTATTTTTTATTTCACAGATCTCAATGACTCTGCAGAGGTCACAAAAGATAGTGATGGTCGGCAAGCGAAGACAACCGAAAAGCAACCAACAGGTGTTGCTGATTCTGATTCAACAGGCCCATCAGGTGAGTGCACGGATCTCCGTTCCGTTCACAGTCTTATTTCGAACTTTCAGCGGACGGAACTCCGTCCCGTCTGCTATCACCATTGAAAGGATGAAAACAATAAATAATTGGAACTTTTTTTTTATTTCACAGATCTCAATGACTCTGCAGAGGTCACAAAAGATAGTGCTGGTCGGCAAGCGAAGGCAACCGAAAAGCAACCAACAGGTGTGGCTGATTCTGATTCGACAGGTCCATCAGGTGAGTGCGCGGATCTCCGTTCCGTTCACAGTCTTATTCCGAACTTTCAGCGGACGGAGCTCCGTCATTGTAAGAATGAATACAATCAATAGTCGCAACCTATTTGTCATTCCACAGGTCTCAATAGCTCTACAGAGGTCGCAAAAAAAATTACTAGTCGACGAGCCAAGATAACCGAAAAGCCACTAACACGTGTTGTTGATTCTGATTTGACAATTCCATCAGGTGAGTGCACGGATCTCCGTTCCGTTTACAGTCTGATTTCGAACTTTCAGCGGACGGGACTCCGTCACAAATGAAAACAATAAATGACTGAACTATTTTTATTGAACACGACGTGAAATCCACAAACATTTAATTTTGTTCTGTGTTTATCGTCACAAAAACACTTTTAACCTTACTGATTTCACAAAAATTAACAAAACAAAAGGGTAAATCGAAATTTGTTAATACCTTTTATTTTGTGAACCGAATGCATTTCGAGTTGTGTTCAACTCATCATCAGCATCACGACTGGAGGCAAGCGTCATTTCATGTCAGCAAATTCGACAGTGTTTGTCAATAAAGAATAAGTTAAATGCGAGTGAAGAGTATCGAATCAATGTTCCCGTTATCCAAATTCACCGACTTTTCGTCTGATTGTATGAAATAACTTTCGTATGCGTCTAGCCTATTTGCGTCTCGCACTTGTTTAACTACACTAACACAGTCGATGTTGTAGTCTGTGTGACCAGTGTTTAATACATGCGTTGCAAAAGCCGAACGATTCGCTTGTTTTTTGTTTATGTACGATACATGTTCACTGAATCTTTTTTCGATTGATCGTTTCGTTTGTCCGTAATAAATGCCATCACAATTCCCACATTTAATAGAATAAATACCCGAATTCTTCAGTTTATCATCTTTGTCTTTTGTTGAGCCAATTAAATCACTGATTTTATTTCCACTTTTGTAAACAATTTGCATATCGCATTGTCTGAATGTATGTTCTAATTTCTTCGTGATTTTCGGCACATAATTGAATGAAACTCTTTTCTTCTCAGGTGTTGGGTTGAGATTTTGTGTGAATAAAGTACTCAGATCAGATCTTTGTACTTTTTTCGAGTGAGTTTTGATCATATTATCTACAACCGACGGAAGATAACCATTTTCGAGTGCGATTTCTTTAATATATTCATATTCTTTTATGTAGTATGTGATTGAAAGTGGAATTTTGCAAAGTCGATGAATCATTGAGTGAAAGGCTGCTAACTTGCTTTGGATTGGGCAAAATGAATCACTTGTGATCACTCTTTTTGTGCTTGTCGGTTTATGGAAAATTTCGAATTCTAGCGAATTATCAACTTTTCGATGCACTTTCAAGTCCAAAAATGTCAATTCACTATTCTCTTCTGTTTCGTGTGTAAATATAATTGATTCGTATTGACTGTTGAGTATCATTAGTGTATCATTAATTTTGTCCTTGTGAATGATTGCAAAAACATCATCGACGTATCGACACCATAGTCTTGGCAAAAGGCCTTGTTCATTCAGTTTATTTTCAAACGCGGACATAAAACAATCTGCAATCATGGGTGATAACGGATTACCCATGTTTGTGCCTTCTTCAACCTTATAAAAGGTACCGCGAAATTGAAAATAATTTTGTTCCATGCACGTTTTGGCCGCTTCGAAATACACTTTTCTTTTATCATCCGGTAAATTAATTGTTTTTAAATAATTGTTGAACTCATTTAAGGCATCGGTGACCGGGATGCTTGGGAAAAGTGCAGTCACATCAAACGAAATCATCACTTCATTCTCACTCAGTTTCCAATTTTGGATTTTATCGACAAATTCAAACGAGTTTTTGATCGAAAAACCTTTAAATGGTGGTAATTTGCGTACTTCACTGACTAACCACTTGGCTATTTTATAGCTCGGTGTGTTTATGCTCGAAACTATTTGCCTCATTTTAACTGGGTTTTTGTGTAATTTTGGCAAACCATACAATTTCGCTACAATCGGATTTGAAACTAAGAGGGAATATTTATATCTTGTGCCGAATACTCTTGCAATTGAATTTCTCACGGTGTCACTCAATTTAATCATCTTCGGTAGTGGATTTCTATTAATTATTTTGTATGGGTTTTCACCAATCAATTGCAACATCTTCTGTTCATAATCACATTTGTTCATAATACAAATCTTATTCCCTTTATCAGCTTTCAAATAAAAACAATCCTTTTCTTTTAATCTCTTCAAGATTGACATTTCATCCAATTCTTGGGTGTGTTTTTTAACATATTGATTTTTAGTTTCTTCGATCATCTCCGTATATCAGAGAAATTATTGGATTACGAGTTCAATTTTTGGTTGAATTTTCAAAACAACGTAAATTACAGAGTGCATAAGACTATTAAAAAGAAAAAAGAAACACATGCGAAGAAATTACGTACACTGACCGACAGTAAATATTCACGTGAATATTTACAGCCAAAATTCATACCGGATTTGATTGTGAATCAATCCGATGAAGTGTTTTCAGAAGAAGAATTGAACCTATTGAACAAAGGCTTAAAATATTCAGTGAAACCGCCATCTTTGCCGCTGTTAGAAACTGTTGTCGATATTGAAACTGTTTTAAAATACAAAACGAATACAGTGCAAAGTGTAATTCGGGAAAAATCACTTGAAGCGATTTCACAAACAATCGAAGAAACTAAAAATCAATATGTTAAAAAACACACCCAAGAATTGGATGAAATGTCAATCTTGAAGAGATTAAAAGAAAAGGATTGTTTTTATTTGAAAGCTGATAAAGGGAATAAGATTTGTATTATGAACAAATGTGATTATGAACAGAAGATGTTGCAATTGATTGGTGAAAACCCATACAAAATAATTAATAGAAATCCACTACCGAAGATGATTAAATTGAGTGACACCGTGAGAAATTCAATTGCAAGAGTATTCGGCACAAGATATAAATATTCCCTCTTAGTTTCAAATCCGATTGTAGCGAAATTGTATGGTTTGCCAAAATTACACAAAAACCCAGTTAAAATGAGGCAAATAGTTTCGAGCATAAACACACCGAGCTATAAAATAGCCAAGTGGTTAGTCAGTGAAGTACGCAAATTACCACCATTTAAAGGTTTTTCGATCAAAAACTCGTTTGAATTTGTCGATAAAATCCAAAATTGGAAACTGAGTGAGAATGAAGTGATGATTTCGTTTGATGTGACTGCACTTTTCCCAAGCATCCCGGTCACCGATGCCTTAAATGAGTTCAACAATTATTTAAAAACAATTAATTTACCGGATGATAAAAGAAAAGTGTATTTCGAAGCGGCCAAAACGTGCATGGAACAAAATTATTTTCAATTTCGCGGTACCTTTTATAAGGTTGAAGAAGGCACAAACATGGGTAATCCGTTATCACCCATGATTGCAGATTGTTTTATGTCCGCGTTTGAAAATAAACTGAATGAACAAGGCCTTTTGCCAAGACTATGGTGTCGATACGTCGATGATGTTTTTGCAATCATTCACAAGGACAAAATTAATGATACACTAATGATACTCAACAGTCAATACGAATCAATTATATTTACACACGAAACAGAAGAGAATAGTGAATTGACATTTTTGGACTTGAAAGTGCATCGAAAAGTTGATAATTCGCTAGAATTCGAAATTTTCCATAAACCGACAAGCACAAAAAGAGTGATCACAAGTGATTCATTTTGCCCAATCCAAAGCAAGTTAGCAGCCTTTCACTCAATGATTCATCGACTTTGCAAAATTCCACTTTCAATCACATACTACATAAAAGAATATGAATATATTAAAGAAATCGCACTCGCAAATAATTATCTTCCGTCGGTTGTAGAAAATTTGATCAAAACTCACTCGAAAAATGTACAAAGATCTGATCTGAGTACTTTATTCACACAAAATCTCAACCCTACACCTGAGAAGAAGAGAGTTTCATTCAATTATGTGCCGAAAATCACGAAGAAATTAGAACATACATTCAGACAATGCGATATGCAAATTGTTTACAAAAGTGGAAATAAAATCAGTGATTTAATTGGCTCAACAAAAGACAAAGATGATAAACTGAAGAATTCGGGTATTTATTCTATTAAATGTGGGAATTGTGATGGCATTTATTACGGACAAACGAAACGATCAATCGAAAAAAGATTCAGTGAACATGTATCGTACATAAACAAAAAACAAGCGAATCGTTCGGCTTTTGCAACGCATGTATTAAACACTGGTCACACAGACTACAACATCGACTGTGTTAGTGTAGTTAAACAAGTGCGAGACGCAAATAGGCTAGACGCATACGAAAGTTATTTCATACAATCAGACGAAAAGTCGGTGAATTTGGATAACGGGAACATTGATTCGATACTCTTCACTCGCATTTAACTTATTCTTTATTGACAAACACTGTCGAATTTGCTGACATGAAATGACGCTTGCCTCCAGTCGTGATGCTGATGATGAGTTGAACACAACTCGAAATGCATTCGGTTCACAAAATAAAAGGTATTAACAAATTTCGATTTACCCTTTTGTTTTGTTAATTTTTGTGAAATCAGTAAGGTTAAAAGTGTTTTTGTGACGATAAACACAGAACAAAATTAAATAAATGACTGTTACTTATTTTTTATTTCACAGATCTCAATGGCTCTGCAAAGGCCACAAAAGTTAAAAATGTTGAAAAACCGAAGACCACCAAAAAGACATCAAAGGGTGTTGCTGATTCTGATTTGCCAGGGCCATCAGGTGAATGAACGGAACTTGTTTCGGCATTTATTTAGTTTTTTCTAATATCTGTTTTATTATTCAAATGCAGATGGCCGAAAGAGAAAAGCGTCATCCCTGGACTCGCCTATCGAAAAGAGAGCACGAACCATTAGTAAGCAATTCGCCTATGGACGCGAATTGCGCAACAAAAAAGAATATTAGACCGCCACAATCGCCATTAAACCACCATATTTAAAATGAATAAAGTTATATGTGCACATACTAAATCTGTTTTTTTTTTCACATTGTAGATAGTTCAATGAAAGTGACTTTACCGTATTTCACTATGGTTTGCCTATATGTACAAAATACAGTAAAAACAGAAATGAGTACATGTAAATGGCAGTTCATCTTACAAATATTGTCTTTCAGTTCATGGTTTTCTATATAAATCGCAGCTTTTTTAATGGGCTTGTGTCTAATAAATTTTATGTATAAGACCGTATTAACTCACATGAAGTATATGAAAACAATGGTTTGATTTGATCTGATTAAAAGTAGAAAGTTGTCCATTCAAGTTGAATTCAATTAATTTCAAGTCCTGTCAGAGTGGTACGCGATTGATGGCTTGAGGAAGAGTGCGATATCACAATGAGCAAGTGACCGTACATTAAACTTGAATATGAAATTATTTTTACAGATTGACAATATAGTGTTTTTTTAGTAATTTCTCACTCTTTAATATTTAGTAATTATTATTAATTACTAATGCAAATTATATTGATCTATTGATGATGATCATTATGACATCCTCATCAGGTCAATTTTGTCTCACCAAGAGTAACTATTACACAATTTATAAAGTTCCGTGCCCGTTCCTTTAATGCGTACGAATTACAGTTTGGTTCAAAGTCGTATATCAATGCTAAAATGCAGTTTGAAAACGATGAAAATCATTTAGTTTTCCGCATATATCAACAGTTTGTAATTATGTTTATGTTCGATCATAACTAAATTTTTTGTAGTATTCTCAGAATTTTCATTCGGTCCATGTTATTTTCAATAGATTCAAAAAAAATTCAATCTTTTCAGTGTCAAAATGGAATATACTACCATAAGAGGCTTCAGAGGTGGCAATCTTTTTTATGTTCAAGAGGAGAGAAATCTATATGTGCGTAAAACAACGAAAGCTGGTTTGTCATATCTAGTTTGTTATGATACTGTCCATATGAAGAAATTAAAACAGCAAGATCCACATTTCGAAGAATGTTCTGCGCGTTGTACTGTCGATGAAGAGACTGGATTGTGCTGGAGAAACAATTCTTGCCACAGAGATCATGACAATCATGAATTGATATTTCGTGATCTACAATCATTGAATGCGATGAAAGATCACTGCCATTTTCTAGCCACGCAATTTCCACTTTCTGCTCGAAGAATTCCCATAAAGGACATTTTCTTGGCAGAAATGGCCAAGTAAGTTTTAAAACGTCTATTGCTATTTCATATTATTGAGAAACTTAGAGCAAATACTATGTGGATTTACAATATGTAGACGTATTGCTGGGGAATCCAATCTGAAGTTCAGAAACGTGGAAAGACAACTATATCGTATTCGAGACAAAAAGTATCCGAAACATCCAACAACTAGTGCAGAAGTCATGAACAGAATGAAAGATCCAGTTATTATTGAAAACTATGGGTCAACTATGAACAAACAACAGCCTTTTTACGTTGGATCAGTTGTCAAGAAGAGTTTTGACTTCCATGTCTTTGCGTCATTTGAAGTCATCAACATGATCAAGGAAAAAATTGCTCCAGGGCAAAGAAAATATTTGATCGACGGAACTTTTAAAATTGTTCCTCGGAAGTTCTGTCAACAGCTACTCATCATTACAATTCAGTATGAAAAAAATGTATGTTCTTATTTAACACATATTTATTTATTTATACGTATTTTTTGGAATTTTGTTGTGTTTGTCATTAGAATATGAATAAAATTAGTTAACTATCATAGGTTACACCGACTACGCGCGTTGACTTACAATGTTTAGCGTATTTCTAGCTCAGTTCAAGAGGAAAATGTATGATGACAGTGCGATCACGCCTATTCTAACCGTCTTGTCGAAAAACCAACCAAATCCCATTGACTCGATGACATTCTTGAGTGAATAAATCTTTAAGAGATATATGTTAAATCAATGAAAAAAATCAAAAGTATAGTAAAAGTATCACCATGTACCGTTTTTGGCCAAGATGATTTTTTTCCCAGATGGCCAATTTTTGCCTTTTTTTATTTTCACAGACTTTGAGATTCTATCAAATTCACATTCATTCAATGCGTTGACCAAAGTGAAACTTTGTGTGTACTATTGTACATCTTTTCTGAGCATATAAAATTCACCGAATCGATCGTATTGGTTATTTTTTTATACCGGGAATATTCGATTATGTTCTTATAACTTGAATTCCACACGGAACTATGATAGATACCTAAAAAGTTTTATTGAATAGATTCGTACTGGATTTAATAGAATCAGTAAGTTATGTTCCATTCATAATATTGTTTGAATTATTATATGACAGATATTTCCAGTTTGCTATGTTCTTATGTCAAGAAAAACATCTCGGTGCTATCAAGCTGTGTTCAAATACATTGAAAAGTACGTGATTAAACTGGAGGCTGGTGAATTCATGACAGATTTCGAGACAGGTTTGCGGCATGCAATCCGGAAACTTTTTCCAAAAGCCCTGTTACGCGGATGTTGGTATCACTACTGCGCCGCGTTACGAAAGAAACTTTTGAAATGTGGCCTAGGAAGACTGATCAAAACAAATCATCAGGCTCAGAAGATAAAAAAACAATTAATGTGTCTGCCTTTATTACCGACTGAAAACTTCGAAGAAGGATACCAGCACATTAAGACTGCAGCAGAAAGTTGGGGACTAGCTGTCCATTTCAAAGAAATATTCAGATATTTTGAAAGCTACTGGATTACGCAGGTACATTTCAAAGAGCAAAATAGTTAAGTTTGAATTAAGCTACATCTAAGTGTGATTGGAAACGTGGTGGTAATTGCGAATTGTTTGAATAATTGTTTAACAAATTTCAAAGGAAGAAGAAAATTATTTGGCTAAAATTTGATCTCAGTTTTTTAGAGCGCCGTTCTTTCTTCCTTTTTGCTCAGGGTCAATATTCCACATAAAATACGGATTTTTTTTGACTTCATTGCACGTAATAACGTTTCGTTAATTTTAATGAAATAGCTCAACGAACAATTTTCTTTTTGACCAACACTTTTGGTTGATTTTTTCTTACTTTGAAAAACACAATGTGAGACACGTTCGTCATAATATCTACAAGACTATTTTTATTATTTATGAACTACATTATTTGCATTCGTGAAAAATCGTTAATGAACAAAATAGGTTGGGTTTTACCGTCATGAATCTGGGCATCGTGCTCAATTTCTAGAATTTCATAGAGATTTCTCGTTCCGAATATCTTTTGGGCTGTCATTGTTTTTATTGAAAATTATAGAGTTCATTTAACAAAACTACAATAAATGAATAGTGATTTTAGATTAAAGATGGAATGTCACAATCACTTGTTGAATAAACCCGTTTTTCACATTTGCTGAAACATTGTATACAACACAACCCTATTAATAAAAAGCTGCAACATTAATCTGTCATTTCGAAAAGCCGATGTCAAACAACGAATATATTTATTTTAACAGTTCAGAACTAACTTCACTGTAATTGTTCTTTTTATTCTTTTCGGCGTGAAGACACATACTATAATATAAAATTTGTTACATTAATATTGAAGAGTTTTGAAGAAATTTGCGAATTTTCATCTATTGTTGGTAAATATTTTTTTCTATTTCCTTTGATATTATATGTTTAGTGAATGCCAATGATATATTCTCATAAAAAGCAGATGTAATACGATTTTCATCGTGTCTCGTTTACTTAGGCCAAAATGGACCATTCGTGCAAAGTGTGTGGTTGTCATTGTTCACCCGGCGAATGTTACTATCCGCTCCAAATTGATATAAAACCTGATGTTCCCATAGCGTACTCAAAAGTTTCGAAAGAACTTTTCGAGCTGAACTTCTTGGGTGAAACCACCTTGAGTGTTTTGAATCCAACGAACCACACATTCCTGGAGGAAAACACAATTGAAATGTTCAACACGGCTGTTGGTGGTCTCTTCACCATTAAAAAAGAATCAACGGGACATAAAGTCATTTTTGAAGGCATTTCAATGAAATATTTGAATGTCATTGTCGCTGTGTTGAAGCAAAGATTGTGGAAGTTGGAATTTCGTGTGTTCACTGGAATGAACCAAATTTTTTGTGCACCATTTAATGAAATGCACACGTTGGACTTTGGTAAAGTACCAGAAAAATTTACATTGAACACCGCTTTGATTGTTTGTGTGAAATCAAATATGCTGAATATAAATGTCAAGTTATTGGGCGATGATGTTGGTGTCATTCATTGGACTCCAGAATCATTCATTGTTCCTGAAAATTTGAACATTAACAATGAAATCGCATTCCAACGGATTGATCCAAACTATGCACAACGTTGCCCGGAATGCTTGGTGGTGTCGCCGCTTGGCCATGGACATATTAATCCATGTCCACCTGTCAAAACCATAAGCTGTTTGCGGAACAGCATCTATTCAAGCACAATGACGCGAGTGTTCCAGATTCGTTTTGAAGAGCCCAATTACTCAGTTCAAGTACTGAATAACGACGTAAATCGTTTTGTTGAGGTGACACCTGGTATCAAGCTCATCAATGACATTGTGGATGGAATGTTTACATTCAAAACGACCAATGTCGGAAAAAAAGTTATGACATTCGAAGCAACCGCGATGAAACGTTTTTCCATTATATTCGCGTTCTGGAACAAAAATGCATGGAGAATTCGTCTCCGTTTGGTTATTACAACGAGCAATGGTGTGCTTGCATTTCCAATAACCAAAACGCTCTTCATCAAAAATGGACATATTGCAGTTCCCGAAGAATACAAAACCAACACCGCCGTATTCGTTGGTCTTCACTCACCTGACAATGACATCCGACTCTCTTTACGTATCTTCGCCAATGCGAGCGGTATCATAAATCAAAGAGCATTCAATGGTTATGAGGCCCAGATCGAATGGAACCGTTCAGATGATCAAGTACGTCCATCAGAGAATTTATTGGTCCGCGAAGCCAAAACACGTTCCTTTGACAGACGGCTCTATCGAGCAAATGGTATTCATCAAATTGTAGGTGATTTGTTTCAACAACGATTTGCTCCTGAGCCTCCAATAATGGTAACCGTGATATGATATTTAAGAATGATATTATTCGTAATCAATTGTTTTTTATTTATTTTAGCCTAATCTCACTCCTTCTGAACCAGTCGCAAAGATGAATACGATCACACACGATGACACAGATCAAGAAAACAATGACGATGGGTACAATGCTTTCCAATTTTGGCACATCGAGGTGACAATAAATTTCCAAATTTCTTTCTCTCTCTCCTTTCAACAATTGAACTAAATGTTTAATATACATTTCTCTTTTATTCCAGCCTGTTTCAATCATTGAACCGAATTTGGAATCGAATACTTTTGTGATAGACCCGATCACAAACGATGATAGAATTGACACAGATCAAGAAAACAATGACGATTGGTACAATGCTTTCCAATTTTGGCACATCGAGGTGACAATAAATTTCCAAATTTCTTTCTCTCTCTCTTTTCAACAATCGAACTTAATGTTTAATATACATTTCTCTTTTATTCCAGCCTGTTTCAATCATTGCACCAGTTTTAGAATCGAATACTGTTGACACATCAGGGAAATCAACTGAATCGGTTACTTCAAACAACGAAAATGAATATGACGCTGATATGGAAAGCAGCGAAAGTTTTGTGAAAGGAATGACAATGGCAGAGTGGTTAGCAAAAGTCATTACACCATATTCACAGTAATATGTTTTTGATTCAATTGTTATCTTGATTATGTTTTTGTTCACCAAAGTTAACAGTTTTATTGTTCGGCTTCATTTTTAATGTACGCAAGCACACACAAAATCAAGTATTTCTTCTGGTTCCCACCAGAGATGATCTAGCGCACTGAGTGTGCGCGACGAGTAGTGAAAACAGCTCAGTTCTGTGTGCGGCATACAGCACACGAACCGAATGAGTAACAGTGGAAGATAATTCACAAAAACTTGAGTGTCTGTTGACTCAAACGCCGTGCGCACATAAACTCACAGCTACGAAGTGAAGAAGATGAAGAAGAAAGAGAGAAAGGAAGAAAGGAAAAATTCTTCTTCGCATTAGATTTTGAGTGAGAAGCTGTGCGCACATCGTTCAGAACGGTTAACTCAATCTGTTGTGATTCTGTTGAATACGCTGCCACATTCATCGTAGTGAGCATAGCAGCGCACACGAACGGTTTATCTCTCATACAAGTGAGACGGACTTTGAACTGAGTGTGCGATATTTCGTCTCTGGTTCCCACCACTTTTTCATTAATTAACATTCACATCAAAGAAATAATAAATCGCCTTATAAGAGGAATGTCGTTTTTTAATGTTTTCTACGTTCTATTTTTCCACATCCTACTGGGTACGGTAAGTATTGTGATCGGTCCAGAAAACTGGAACGGCTAAAAAAATTTCAAAATTTCCTTCCAAACGAGAATTTTAATTTTATGACATTTTTCGTTTTTTTTATGACAATTTTTCGGGGATTTTTATGACGCTTTTCGGGAGTTTTCATGACATTTTTCGGGAGTTTTTATGGCATTTTTCGGGTTTTTTATGACATTTTTCGGATTTTTTATGACACTTTTTGGGTTTTTTATGACGATTTTCGTTTTACCCATTCGTAATACAAATATTTCTTTTCATAGAATGTACGAGCTTCACTCTCTGTGAACGATGCCGACATGCGGACAACATCGGCTCTAGAATCAATTAACGCCGCCTTGCGACGCCTATCATCTCTTCATCCAAACTTTTTCAAGTTCATCGATTGCATTCGAATGCATGAATTTGCAAAAACTCTGGACTTGTGGGAAACGATTAAGTCTGGCTCTCCAATCCAAAGTAGAAAGAGTAAGAAAGTAAAAGATTTGGACGCAAAGCTCAAGCAGCTTACGTTAGCCTTAAAGCAGGACCCAGATATGAATCCAGGTTTATTTTTGGAAGAATTTGGGAACGTAAACTTATTACCGAAAACTGGTAAGATTTCATTCAAATGACCAATTGTGTCTAACGGTTCGAATAAATTAGTTGAAAATAGAATTCACGAATATTGCTATGTTATTTACTTGTGTAAGAGAGCAATCGACTTCGTTATTGCATCCACACTGGTGGCGAACAGTGTAGAGATAACATGCAAAAATACAAACATTAATGTTTAATTTGAACATGCCCAACGAGATAGGAATGTTAAGCACCATTGCAAATGACTTTAGATTCACGTATTCACGTTGATGATTGGTTTTTTTTCCAGATCGAAATCTATATAAATATTTAAACTTTGCATTAATTATATTTATGTCTTAATTTTATGTTTGGTTTCTCTTTATTTTTTCTCATAGGTACCATTCGCTTACATCGTGGAAAGCCTTATTAAAATGAATGAATGAATTTTTTTCACCGCCCCAAAATTGGCTGAATAAACTTATGCTAATTTACATTGTTCAGTCTTCAGTTTGTCTTAAGTATTCTAATATTTGAACCATTTTGGTTTTGAACCCATTCCTGTTTGAGAAGTTTGTGAAAATGAGTTCTTCAAGAAGTCTTACGTTTCGTGTAGAATAAAAATTATCTGAGCTTACAAATTTAGAACAAATATTTACATCATTTACTTTTTTGACAAATATGTAGGTAAATAATGCATCAGCTTCTTTTCTTCTTAAAACTAGTGAATTTATCAGTTCGCACGGATTCCGTCACGGAATCCGTTTCGATATTCCGTGTCCGTTGGAATGATAACAGTGAATTTATCAGTTTGCAGTGAATTTATCATTTTGTACGGATTCCGTCTCGTTCTCACGGATTCCGTCTCGATCTCACGGAATCCGTTTCGATATTCGGGGAACGGAACGGAACAAAATACGATCCGTGTCCGTTGGAATGGTAACGGATTATGAACGGGACGGACACGGAACGGAGACGGACACGGAACGGAACGGAATGGTGGGACCTATGACAGTCACCCGCTTTCTTCGCTGATCGTTGGATAGTTGCAAATCAGGATCAGCTGTGTATGTGTCAAAAAAATGTTCCCATCCATGCTGAATCAAGTAATTTTCAAGTGTCTGTAAATCACAAAAATGAGGTTATGAAAATACAAATTTAGTAAATACATAGGTATTATCAACACAAACCTCTGATGTTACTAGAGATTCGTCGATATTTTTCGCTTTAAATTGTACTTTTAAAAAGAAACTCGAATCGTGGCCAAATTGATTAAGCACCGACTTCAGCAATTCTTTGGATCGGATCGGTGTGTTGTACTGATCGTAAATCATCACGTCAGAGTCTTTTGTTTTAATTTGAAACACGTCGATAACTATTAAATAATAAAATATATTAATTTAGGTAAACAGTTTCACATACGCATGTCAAATGTGTAACAATAACTTACTTTTTTGAAGTATTTCCTCATAATCCCAATCATCAGCAGAAAGTAACACAAATTCTTTCTTTCGACAATATTCCACTCGCAGAAGCTGCATGATGACAATTTTTCATATTTTTCACTAGTTATATTTATTTCGGTATCAAGTGTAAAACTATTTTCATAGATACGAATTCAAATTCTTTATTAAATCGGCTCAAATGTTGTTTATGTTTCATGCGTTCTGGAGCCAAAAATAGGTTTAATGTCAAAATAATATCTTTCGTCTGATTTCCGGTAGAGGGACACTGAAAACAACCGAAATTGGGTTGTGTCCCATATTTCGTCTTATTTGAGACGAAATGTCATAACATTCCGCCGCAAAATTGTAACTGAGTACACAAAAACGGCAACAAAAAATGGAAAAAATGTATTATACGTATAAATTACGAATTAAAATTCGTAAAACGCTCGACCAAAAAACTCAGTTCAAATGCTAGAGCTTGTATTTAAAAAAAAAGTTGTCTTTCTTTCAAAAGATGGAACGGCTGTATGTGAAGCATATTCAACGCATCGACATGAATCAATGTACGTTAAGTATAGAGAAATGGAGTGCATTAACACTATGAAAAAAATATGCCTGACAGCTCCAGCATCTACCACCGTACGAGAAATTTACGATCAAGCCGTATTAGAGTAATTATTATTTCTCTTACATTGAACATAAAAAAAACCAAAATTATCGTGTACGTATCATGTATAGATATCATAAAGATCCAGCTTACACTGGTCCATTTCCGAAAAATTTCGAATCGATGGAAAGAACATAGCGTGTCCTACGCCGAAACAAATATGGAAAATCACCAAACACTGTCGAAGAAATAAAAAATGCATTCAAAACAGAAAGTATCATGGATGGGCTTGGTCGATCATTATATGGGCAGAAACGTACGTTATTCAAGCAAATACAAATTGAAAAAAACCTTTCAAACTGTATTTTTGCATCCGAAGCATCAATCGCTCTACTAGCATACATGGCCGAGCTCTGAAGGCCGGAGGGGGGGGGTTAAATTGACAAAATCGTCTAGATCAAGAGGGGGGTCTTGCTAATTTCAAGAAAATCACTTGGGGGAGATTTCGGGATGTAGTAGGAAACGATAAACACAAAAAATATGTGACGAATGTGTTTTTTCTGATGTTCCATTGTTACATATGCCCAACCCGATGGCGCTTATATGGCATTTTAGACTTTTTTTTGCGATGAATTCTTATCAGCGCCATCGTATTTCACATCCACCAACTAAATTTAGTTCCAGTGCAACAAACTGAATTTTAACAACAACGGCAAAGTGAACACTTACACACAGTTATACTATTCACACGAATAGTGTACAAGGAGAGCACGCTTGATACACAATAGTTGTGTATTCATGAGTGTGTGCGTATCGGTTTGTCTTTCGCTCTCTTTGTGCACTATTCGTGTAACGTATATTGATCGCTGTTGTCTTCATACAAGCACCATCTCCTTGCATATGCCGGTGGCTATTTTAAAATGCACTAAATCCGACAACATCCCAATGACAAGATACCGTATAATTTGGATGAAACTACCGAAAATTTACTCGAAGAAGAAGTACGTATTGCATTGGGTAATTCTGTAAGGTTTAAATATTAATATGAATGCTATGATAAATGCACTAATATATCGACTTGAACTGTTTTATTCCATGACGCAGCAAAATGAGAATCAAGAAAATGAACCGGATAATTTAAAAAAGAAAATAAAATTGTGTGTTATTTTCAAATTGTTGCGTGTTACAATATAATTTTCATTTTAAATGTTTAAATTCAATTTATAGAATGATGACAACGATACCGAAGTTAATGTATCGTTGATTCCAAACGATGATCAAACAACAGCACAGCAATTTGACATACAACATGATGACGATAGTCAACAGTCTTATAATGGCGACGATTTAGTTACACTTAAGGGCTGTGGTATAACTACGAAATTGCGAAACTTCCCATCAGATACCACACAGTGTCCGGACATGAACTGCCGCACGAAATTCCAATCTTGCTCAGATGCAATTAACCATAATAAAGAGAAACATGCTAAGAATGGCATCCTATGTTCTATATGCGACAAATCGATTGCTTCAAAAAATCAACAAAATTTTATTGGGCATTATCATAGGATGCATTTGAATGAGCCAATACCCTATTTAAATGTTACAGCTGCAAGAAATGTATCATGTAAAAAAAAATGTGTGAATTTATAATGAGTTAATAATACTATAAAAGATCACTCAATACATTTTCAATTCAATGTTTCATAAGTAGGACAGTAGGATACTCACAATTCGGACGACGAAACTATCATGAAAAGTCCCATAGATAGTGATTCAATTACAGGTGGTGTCATAAGTACAGAATTGAAATTCCCAAAACATTTGAAAAGTTGCCCAGTTTTCCGAGCAGAAGTGGCTCATCACAAAGAATAAAATAAAATTTACAGAACGACCAAACTGAATCCAAAAAAAAGAACCACGAATTCAATAGGTTCAATAGCAATGTACGATCCAAATGACGGAAAGTGAAGAAGACCTAGAAGCCGATATTTTATCACCGGAATGCATTTAAGTCGAAGAAGTGCATAAATTAAACTATGAAGAACAACGACTTTTAGACGAAGTAAAGTTGAATAAAACACATTTGAAAGAACCGCGAATAGAAACAGGAGATGCACGTCCAGTTCGAAGTAAATTACGTATAGATCCACCTTGGAAATTGAAACGGATAATAAAAGAAATCGAAAGGTAGGAAATCTAGGGGTATCATCGAAAAAGTACAGTTTAGTTACAGCCGCCCCAAAGCTAAACGGTGACACTCGAATTTGTTTAGATGCGCGGAAATAGAATGCAGTAACCAAAGAGAACACGTACCCCCAAAAAAATGCAAATCGAATTCTATCTTTGATAGAGAAAGCAAATTACATAAGCATTCTCGATATGACCGACGCATTTTTACCGATGGGTCTCACAAATAGCGGTGCGGGACTATGTGCATTAATCGAGACACTTCTCACCGACACCGACGACAGTTAGAGGAGTACAACGAAGTGACTATTTTCTTAGTTTTCTTCACAGATCTATATGTGATCGAACTATGTCTAAATATTTTTTGATAATAAAACGTCGTTGTGTGATTCGGAATATTGGACTGAAAATATTAAATTGAACCTTTCGATTTTTTTATGGGATTAAAAATGAACCATCAACCACGAAATATTGAATTCATCCTAATCTCAATCTTTTTTCCACTTTTTTGATTTATTCTAAATAAAACTGTGATATGTGATATGTGATTGATAATAAACCAACAACCACAAAATATTAAATTCAACTTAATGTGCCTAGTTTGTAAAAAAAAATGTCTATGTTTTTTCTGTTATTCCTATCACAAACATCGGAGCGATCGAAAAAAAAGTCCTTATAAGATTACATTGCATTCTATATACACATTATTACACGATAAATCACATATTTAACGGCGACAGAAGGCAGATTGAGGATAAGAGAATCGAAATGAGTAGTATAGAATTAATTGGACCAAACCGCCATTTCGAACCGGTTTACAAACTGGTTCTGGTTTCCGGTTAAAAAATTAAAAATTCCGGTTTATTGAGGTCAATGTCGGAATGGGCGGCGCAAAAAAAAATAGTTTTTTAAATGAGCCTGAAAAATATCTAGTTTATCGTAACATTTATAATTTTACACCCGCGTTTATTAAATACCACTTCGTTGTCATTCAACACCATTTGGCTGACGGAGAGTAGGTTTGCACAGATACTAGGAATTACGTGTACATCATTTATCAATAATTCACTATTATCGTTCATATGCCTTCTCACATTTCCAACTCCTACAATTTCCATTTCATTTCCATCTGCAGCAATCACATTTGCCTTGCTGGCTTCTTTTATAAAATCGATGGAATTTTTGTCATGAGTCATGTGAGATGTATCACCAGAGTCCATGAACCAACTGTTACACTTAAAGTCTTTTGTTAAAAATGCACTGAATAACACTTTTTGTTTTTCTTTGCCATGTTTGTCTTGTAATTCTGGGCATTTATTTCGGTAATGATTACCCTTACAATTGAAGCATTTCACATTTTTGCCTTTTTTAAATTGCTTTGACTTACTCACAAAGGCAGTTTCACTGGAGTCTTTGTTAAAATACACATCTTGCAATAATAAATTTTTCACAGAGTCAACAGTAATTTCGGTCGCCGAATTTTCAATACCAAGTATCATTGGTCTGTAGTCCGTTGGAAAACCAGCGAGCATGAGTGAACCTGCTGTTTTTTCATCAATCACAAAACCAGCAGTTTAGACTTTTCTCCACAGTTTCAACATCTCCTTCACATATTCTTCTAAATTACCAAAATCGGTTGCCTTCGTTGACACAAATTTCTGTAATGTGTAAATCTTTGAGCATGTTCCATTAACACAAAATGCATTCGCCAAATCATTCCAATCACTTTTAGTAGTAACGGATTTTGCCACATACGAATACAAGCTAGGGTCAATAAGGAGTGTCAACTCGCTTATTGCCTTCGCATCCAGTGCCAATTCTTCTGGTTTTTGAGCATTTGGGGATTCCGTGGTCCACTTCCAATAATCCTTTAAGATCAGATATGACTTCGCCCCTATCTCCCATGTGTCATAATTTTCCCGTCCTCTCAGTAGATCAAAAGGTATTTTAGTTGACATGATAACTTAATACACTTAACTACACGACTTGTATTTCAACAAAAAAAATCACAATCAACACTTTATACGTGGAACTGCGTACAGCACATAACCTGTAGGTAATCAATAAAGTGAAGCGAATATACAAGTACAGCAGACGCTCGGAAATTAGAACCAATTGGTTTTTCAGCTGGTTCTAATTTTCGAAAGGTTCTAATTTCGGAGCGTATTTTGAAAATCGATTTTTCATGTCAAAATGGAGAAAATCAACACATATATTGTCATATCAGTTGAAATATCTTTGGTTTTTATTGATATATGAATGGAATTTTATAATAGAATCAGTAATCAAATGAGTTATTTGTCAGGTGACTCATTTTTCCGTCATGAAATCAGTTATTGAGCTTTGTTTTTTCGTTTTATTCAAATGAGAAACAACTATATCAGAGCGAACAGCCAGTAAATTAGACATATGTTTGGTTGAGAGTAGACATGTTTGTCCGCACCATTTGAGCAAATTGTTAACACTTTCAATCGCTGATGAATATGAAATCCGTGGCTCGTTGATCTCACCATTCATTTCGACGTCATTGTCCGAATCATCGACATCAGTTTCAATACCCGTATCATCAGAATCTTCTTCGAATATGTCATCATTCCATTCATCTATATCACCTGCTGCTATACTGTTGTTTGGAGCAATTTTCGATAAAAGCATTTGAGTTTGTTGGAGAATTTCCATGTAATCGCAATCTTGCTGAACCAATTCAGATAACGGTAAATCGTCCTCCTCATCGAATTGACTTGAATCCCAATTCATTATTTTGTTCCACGATTTTGCAACGACACTTTGAGATAGTTCATCCCAAGCTTGTTTCAGCAATACAATAGCATCCGAAATTTTGTGTTGTTTTAGATATTCATGCACATCAACATCATCTTGTGCAACCAAATGACTCAATAATTTATTCCGATATATTAATTTGGTCATTTTTATTGGATTTTGATCCATTGGTTGGATTGCAGCGGTTACATTTGGTGGCAACAAGAATGCAACGATATTACCATCTTCACTGTGTAGTTCTTCAATCGGTGCATGTGCAGAACAATTGTCAATGACTAAGATAGCTTTCGGTGGCAAATTATTCTCTTTCGAAAAACGACAAACCTATACGAATAAAAAAGAATGAACATTGGTCGAAAAAGTTATTTTACTTTTGAGGATTTAACACTGCTTACTTCTTCGATAAATATTTTGTGAAACCAATTGTGGAATATTCGCGATGTCATCCATGCTGCTTTCGAGTTGTCATAGTGAAGTGGATTATGAAAATCTCGGAAGCACCTTGGGTTCTTTGCCTTGCCGATGACTAACGGTCTCAATTTATGTGTGCCATCACAATTCGTTCCGAGTAAGATTGAAATTCGCTCTTTCTGAATCTTCCGACCGGGTGCGTTTTTCTCACATGCGGCAACATATGTTTTGTCAGGCAAACAACGGAAAAACAATCCACTTTCGTCTGCATTATAAATTTGTGCATTGGTCAGCCCCATTTCGGCAATTTTGGCACGAAATCGATGTATGTATGGTGTAATCAACTCAATGTCACTTGAAAGTATTTCACCACATATCTTCAAGAAACGGATACCGAATCTGCGTTTGAATTTTCCAAACCAGCCATCACTTGCAACGAAATTATTTGATGTTTTTTCTGGGTACATCGATTCAAACAGTTGTTTAGCCTTCGCTTTCATTATTGGACCACTGATTGTACATTTTCTGTCGCGTTGCTTCAAAAACCATTCATATAATTGATTCTCCATCTCCGGATACTCGGACTTGTGCAATGTTTTTTTCTTGGCGAATTGGAATGTATTCGAAACTGCAGCCACAATGTCTTCTCTTTGTGATTTGATGTACGATATAGAAGATTTGGAGACACCATAATCAATAGCTAAACGATTCGCTTTCACACCTTTATCAAGTTTTCCTAAAATATCTGTTTTTTGTTCTAACGTCAACGTTGTTTTTTTACGTTTTTTGTCATTATTTGCCGACATTTTTTGATGATAATATTAAAAATAAACAAAAAAAAAACGAAAAAATCAAAATATAGCGCATTGAAACCAATTCCGTGAAGCACTTGTTCGAATACTAGCGACATTCGATATGACTGAGATTTCAATGGATACTCAGTTTAGTTTCCATTTATGCACAGCAAATAGAATAACAATGCATGAACACTGCTTGTGTTGCAACGGTAAATTCGCCGCTTCACTCTTCATGTCTTTTAAATGTAAACAAATGAACTAGAATACTAAAAAATCGAATGCAAAACGGATTGTGGTGTTCTTTTTCGAGCGAATAAATGAAAGAAAAGAAGAAAAAAAAATCCGCTCGGAAATTCGAACTTTTTGGTTCTAATTTCAGAACGTACAATGTATCGACGAAGCTGGTTCTAATTTCTGGACGGTTCTAATTTGTGAACGTTCTAATTTCCGAGCGTCTGCTGTAAAAGAAAACACGAGTTGTTTACGCTCGAACACTCTGGAGCAGACTGAGTACTTTTTATTTATTACAATTGCATTTATAAGGTGTACGTATAGAATGACAATTTCAATTGGTACTTATCCCAACCAACATTTAGGTAATGCTTTTTAGTTATTTTAACCGTAAAAAGATGTAATGGTTTCACCCGTTTTATGGATATATTTGACCGTTGTATCACCCATTTTTACCCTCGAAACAAGGTTTAACTCAGGTGTATTGTGGGGGTAGAAATGGGCGAAAAAAAACTGACTATAAATCTAGGGGGAAATCGCTGAACGAATATAATCGTGAATACCATAAATGAACCAAATATTCACCTGTTTTTATGTTTGTTCAAATATTTGCAAATGCATGCGAATGCCACGTTTCGTAGTGAACATATTCGCAAATACGAAATTCTGTATTATCGACGCAGTTTTTGTTGTTATTATATGTCAAATTCTATTGTCTGTCAAACACATGGTTAAACACCACTCAATTATATACGAGCATTTATAACCTTCAATAGATATAATCAATAGATTTAAATATTCAAAAAATGGTAAGTGGTTTTCTTTACTGATTATTTACATAATCTATCGGAAAATATATTGTATATATTTCAATTTTTACAGTCAGATTTCTGGATTGAGTTTGAAGAATATTTAGGTGATAATATTCCAAGCAATATTGTGTCAGTCCTGAAAAGCAGTGGTTTTTCGAATCCAATGTCTATAAAGGAAATAAATGACGAGGATTTAAATGATATCGAAAGATTTATTGGCGCAAAAACGAACACATCGTATTCACTTTTACCTGGTCACAGAAAATTAATAAAAATACTTGGGAAGAAAGTTGCTGGTTTTGAAACATTCAAACAGAAATTCACATCAAACCTTTCATTAAGCGACTCCGATTTAGCAAACGCTACCGTCATAATGAAGGAATTCATAAAGAATATCAAAGAAAATAAGAACATTCCACCAGAAAGATATAGATACTCGGAAACGATCCAGCATTTCGCGTCATACATTTTCATGCTCTGTGGTAAGGCCGCTTACGAGATTCTATCCAACAATTTGCCCTTACCGAGTGCTTCCACTTCGTGTAAGTATCAATTGAATCATAGAACAATCAAATGATTATAATTCATCTGCAAACATTCAAACTTTCACACGTTAGTGCAAAGATGCAACTTTTTTCAATTTAAAAATGCACACAAGTTCAGCTTAATGTACGATAATTAACCAAAGTCAGACATTTTGAAGATTGTTTCAATTACAGATTTTTGTTTTGTTTGTCATTGTATCCACCGATGATAAATATTTCATCAGAATAGATATAATATAGAAATTATATAGATTTTCATTCACGTATTCATTTTCTTCACTTTTGGAGTATTCCAGGAAATGTGTGATTTCTATTAAAACACTCTATACAGTCTTGTGATATATCAATTTAATGATTGAGATTTATTATTTACAGTAAAGTATATTCAAAAGTCCAAAAAAACCATTATTGAGGGTGAGCTAAGGTGCAAAGAACTTGCCGATTATTTGAAAAAACTTGGAGCACCGAAAAGTGTTTGGATCTCAGAGGACGCATCAGGACTAGTCGTAAAAATTACATATGATCCCGAGACGAATCAACTAATTGGGTTAGTATTGCCCACTAATGACAAAACAGGAATGCCAACACCTTTTACGTTCACACCACAATCGACAAGTGAAATCGAGCAGCAAATGAAAAACAATCCCAGTTCCACTCATGTTTATTTAATTCTCGCACAACCAATTCAAAACAAGGCGCCTCCCTTTATTTTACAAGTCTTTGGGACGGACAACAAATTCAAAACTAATGACGTATTGCTCCGATGGCAACATACAAAGGACCAATTAGCTAGGTATGATTTCACTCTATTTATTAAGAATCATGAAACGTAAATATGTCAAGTTTTTTGCATTTGAAAAAGTCATGAAATATATCATTTTTTGTTTACCCTTATTTGTAGATTTGGGATTCAAATTGCTGGTATATCAGCGGACGGTGATACCAGGTTATTAGCTTCTATGAAACACAGCTTGAACGCCATGGTAAATCAGAAATCAGTCGACATTTTAACAAATCTAAGTCGTGAACAAATGGTGTCGTTTATTGAAGACATCACACACTGGGCAGTTAAAATGCGGAATCGTACAATTAAACCGTCCATTTTGTTGCCAATGGGGTCAAAGCAAGTGTCAATTGCTCACTTCAAAATGCTCATAAAAAATGTTCATAAGGAAACACACGGAGTTGTGCGGAGTGACATTTGTCCGTACGATCGTCAGAATTTCAATTCATTCAGAAAAATCTCCGATGACAGAGTTTTGGATTGTCTTCAGAAACATGTACCTGATGCTGAGGCCACTATAATGTATTTTAAATTAACAAAAAGGGTCACACAGGCTTTTAATGACCCAGCATTAACACCACTTGAAAGAGTGCAAAACGTTTTTCAAGCGTTATTTTTTTTTCGCGCATGGAAAAGGTGGATTGAAACGTACGAGAATGAACATTCAAAGAAATACAGAGTCGATGAAAATTTTATTTCCCAAAACGCCTTTGAATGCCTTGAAATAAATGCTTATGGTCTATTACATTTAATTATAAAGTTTCGTGATTCTAAAACGCCGCATTTATTCCGACCAACCCTCTTCAGCAGCCAGAATTGTGAGCACACATTTAGACAATTTCGCTCCATGTCAACAGCCAACTGGACAAAAATAAATTTTTCACTTTGTGAGCTTCTTCATTTGATTGGACGCATAGAATTACAGAATGACATTGCCTATTTCAAACTTCCGAATGTGATCACATTGCCACGGTTACTGAATCAAAGCCATGAGAATGAGCCGGTAAATTTACCAACAAACGAGCAAATTCGTGATGTGATGGAGGAGGCACTTAAAAATGCTCTGATGGATGCTGCCAAATTTGATATGATTATCAACCAAGATGACATAATGTTTTGCAAACTTCAAAAAGGGAATCTTTCAATTGGTCAACGATCTCAGGAAAATGAGATTCATTTGCAGGAAAGATTTGAAACTGTTGACGATAAATTAGATTTATCTTACTTTCGTGATTATTCTGAAAAAAAAAATAACATCGATGGAAATAGTGAATTCGTTCATATTTTTGACGAAGACGGAACAGAAAAACTTATAAAGAAATCAGCCGTTGTTTGGGTATTATCTCAATCAGATGGAAAGCTAAGCAACGATCGACTGAAACGTGTACAATCACGTAGAGAAGACGAATCTAGTGGGCCAAAAAGGAAGCGTATGGAAATGTTAGTTGCCAACAACGCGAAGATTCATTTCCAAAAGTCAAACGAAATTCAAATTGGAGACTGGTCATGTTTTATGTATGGTAACAATAATAATTTCGTTGTTGGAGCAGTGCTTGGATTTCAATACATAAAAGGAAGGAATAAAAAAGAAAAGCAGTACAGCTTGGATACAGCTCTAGTTTTTACTGATTGTACAAACAAACGTGGAATAGAAGTATTGGCTTCTTGGTATAAATTAAACGTCAATGACTTCACACTGAACATTTTACCAAATCCATCCTTTTTCATTGACATAAATATGTATGTAGGATATATAAATCCACCAGAAAGAATTGGAATTTCAAATACATATAAAATTCTGGGAAATATTGATGTATTGAGACAATCATTACAGCTTCTTGCTTAAATTATATTTTATTCTTTTTATTCTCAATAAAAATTGAATGAATCGGAAATTGCTGTGTTTTTTATTTCAAGCTAAACAAATAGAATATAGGAGATGTCATACAGCAAAACAATCAATCCGACACATAGCTTTGAATTCCCTTTGAAAATTTTATTTTGTAAAAACGAAATCCAATCCATCTGTGAACCGCTATGAACGGTCTCTCTCATCCATTCAAATCAGTTCAAATGCTAAACTTACTTATGCTTGCGGCAGCTTGTTTAAATTGATAATTATTATGTGTTCCTAATGTAGCCACACTTCTGACTTCAGTCATAAGACAATCATTCTTTTTGTCGCTTTTTGTTTCCAATTTACAGTATTCCGATCGATTCCCCTGTGGAACGAATCGTTCAAGTTGAAAGAAAGAGAAGTATAATTTTGAAATGAATCAAATACCGTTGAAAAATCAGACGATTGATAAGAAATAATGAGAGAGGTGAATAATCACTTTTTGCCGTATTTGTCCGCTATAAAAGAATTTTTATACACAAAAAAATTCTGAGTAATTTTTTATTTAATAATTGGATAAGAACAATTTGTCTTTTATATTTGAAGTCGCTGAAAGCGAATGGTTTATGGAATATGAACTTATTGTCAAATCATCAGAAATGTGTTCAAAAAAATAAGTAAGAAGTGAATAAAAAAAGTAACAAAAATAAGTAAAAAAATTGATAGGATTAATGTATCCCACTAATAATGTATTATGTGTAATAAGAAATCAAGAAAATGAACTAAAGTTCAAAACCAACGGAACTTTTGATGTTAGTTGGCGTTAGTTGGTGCCGGTTGTTGCACTCACACGTTCAACCGAGTCCAACAAATCGGTTGAACAGCGAAACGTATACACTGGATAACGGCTCACGGCATAGGTGAGCATCTGTAAATGTTGAAGAGCAAATTAAAATATCAAAAGGAGAACTGCAACATCGTTGTTCATTAAAATATGTTATTTATGTTTCCAAGATTCGTACTTACCCGAATGTCTTCCTCGGCACAGTAGCACAAAACACCGTAATCCACAGCGTAAACCTTAAACTTCGAGTCTTCTTTTCCCATGAACTCGCATCGCACCCAAATTTCACTGTCATCATTAGCGATATCTTTCAGTTTAACCAAACAAATTTCACCTATGTAGGGCTGGTATGGATTCTTCAACTCAGAGCCAGCTTTTTGGATGTTTTCATTAACTTCCAAAAAATCGTCCAGGTTTGTTTTGTAAACGCAAATTGAATGCTGAGGATGTTGGTCGTCAGTTCCGAGAATGAGCAAGGCATTTGAATCAACTCCTTCAAATTTAGCAACCAGCAAATCGTGTTTGCAGTACCGCGAAGATAAAAATAATGGCTCTGGAGTTGGCCAAACCCACTTTTCGTTGCTGTTGTACTGCATGTTTATTGTTGTAGTTGTACTGTTGGTTCAAATTGGCTTTCAATCGAATGTTTTTTAGCGTATTTTATTGTGTAAATTTGAGTTTTATTTACGAGTGAAATAAATGAACTGGACGTCAAAAGAAACAATGTCAGAATGACGCTTATAACAAAAACACGCTTAACAGACACGTCGTGTGCGCGCTAGGTTCAATACATGGTAGGAATGCTTTTGCCCTAGCTTTGGCCTTACCGATTGCCGCTTCTGACTGCTCTTGTTCGTTATGACTATACTTGTTGATCTATATAAACTAACGCAGTACGCACAGGCGATAACATAATTGGGAGCGGCGTCCAGCGGGCACGCTCCGATTGAAACATTGTGAACGATTTTGTGTGATAGCAACATCGGCACAAGCAAGCCACTTTAGTGAGGCAAATACCGTTTCTTATTTTGTTTATCTCAAACGATCTCACCAACACTTTCATAAAAGTATTCAAACTGTCGATATTTGGAAATGTCACTTCTTTTTTTATTTTCTTATAATAAATATATAAAATGGTTGACCTAGTGGTTGACTTAGTTTCAGCTTGCAAAATAAACATAGGTAAAAAAAATATCAATAAAAATTATTGTGTTTTTAATTTGAACTCTTTCATGTTTTACTTCTTGTTTAAGACACTGACAAATTTTCGGATTCAACATATTTATTACTGAAATTCATTTTTCAAAAATACGTCGAGTTTGGTTTTTTATGTGAAAATTAGAAAATGTAACATAATCATTTCTGTCATTATATTTTGTTTCGGTAATTACTAATTACTAATTCTATGGAATTTCAAATTTAATGTAATGAATGTACAACATCACGTGAATCGCATGAAAATTGAGCAAAATTAATTGATATTTGGTTTTTTTTCTATTTTTAAAAGAAACTTATGAAATTGTGTTTCATTTTCCACATGAAGAGTGGTTTAAAACGAGTAAACGGACATTCTTATGTGCTAATTTGAACTCTTTCAGGTTCCACTAGAGTTTTTTTTGTTTTTTATGCCCCTGGCAAATTGTCGAATTGATTGAACTTATTTATTGCAGTAATCAATATTTTAATTTGCAAAAATATACTTTCATTTTGTTTGTCAAGCGTAAATAAGCAAATGCAATACCAAAAGTATTTTCTATCATAATATTTGGTTTCAGTCATCTTCTTTTGGATTTAAAATTTAATGTGATTTTGCACGTTAAATGCATGCAAATTAATTGATATTTGATTTTTTTTCTATTTTCAAAAGAAACCTATGAAATTGTGTTTCATTTTCCACATGGAGAGTGGTGTAAAACGAGTAAACGGACATTCTTATGTGCTAATTTGAACTCTTTCAGGTTCCACTAGAGTTTTTCTTGTTTTTTATGCCATTTGATTTAACATATTTGCTACTAAAATCACCAATGTACTTTTCAATAATACTTTCATTTTGTTGCGTAAATAGGAAAATATGACTCTAAAAACATTTCTTGCTAACTATACTTTTTTATCATCTTTTCTTGTTATTGAAATTTAATGTAATTGTACGTTCAGAATTCAAATCATGTTAAATGATTGATCATGTCAAATATAATATGTATGGCTGAGCTTCAACTCTCACAAGAAAAGTTAGGTAAAAAGTGTAAAAATAAATTCTCATGTGCTTAATTGACCTTTCTTAGGTTCCACTAATGTTTTGTATCGTCTTTTGTCATCTTTATAATATTTGTGACGAATGTTGGCAATGTACCTTTTTTAAGAGAACTCTTGTTTTGAGTGATATTCTCAGCTTTTTACTGGCTGATTTCTTTTCTTTACTTCTAGTTTTGATATAATTGTGCATGTACATGTACATGTACATTAAAATCGGATTTAATATATGTGAAAATGGTATAAAAATTGACATTTTAGTAACTATCGTGTTTAATGGATGGCTTAACTTTGGTGAAAAAAAAAATTTCAATCGGAATCCTTGTGTGTGAATCTTTTACCAGTTCCTCTGGAGTTTTACATCGATTGTTTGTCAGCTTCTGATTTTTTTTGTTGACAAAAATCAGCAATGTACTTGTCAAGATCTTTTAAGCGCGCACCATTTTCACCAACGCGAATCTTCAAAAAATCTGAAATATATTAAGAAATGGTAATCAATAATCCTTGATACTAGCCTTGATATGACTTAAGCTAAGCTTCTTACTGGAAATGAATTCTTTAACATCATTATTAACTCGATAATTTGCCAAATCATCGGACGTACAGCACATCAACAGCAGAGCAGAAACCACCTTTTGGTCGTATTCCTCGTTTGCTTTATCTGGCTGTGTGTTCCAGTCCTTCAATGTATCGATTACTTTAAACGGAATTTCGAACTTGTTTGCGCCCAACATATAGATTCGACCCTTTTTCTAATGAATAAATGAATTGGAATTAATATTACTGACAAAATTCAATGATGATAACACTTACGCTTTCATTATAAGCTAAGTTTCCCGACACCAAGTCATTTTCTCGTTTAATCAGATGATCGGTGTTTGACGGTAATGGCCGAGCAAATCCAACCTTTTTGTTAATCGTGTATATGACATCCTCATCGTACATGACAATTTCTTCGGAGTCATCCAACAGATTCTCCAGTTCACCAGTATTTGAAGAACATGGCCCAATAACCAACGGTTCTGTTTTCACGGGATCAACTGGTGTACCAACGGAGTCGATTGGTGAATTTATTTCTTGTTCATCATTAGGAGGATCATTTGCATTTGAACATTGTCCGCGAACATCTACCGAAATTAAAATCTGTTCAAATGATGGAGCATTTTGATTTGAGTCGATTTCACTTTGATTTGTGGCATTCAATTCATGATTTAGGCGGCTAGCGTCACTTTCTCCATCCAATAAGCTGTTGTCATAGCTATTGTTGACGTCATCAACAAACTGAGTACAATTTTGGTCGATTTCATGTTGGTTTTCGGCCGATTCGTTGTTTTGGTTATCTGAGACATATTCGTCATTTTGAGTGCTGTCGTCAAAGTCATTATTGACAAGCTCATCAACTAGCTCTTGGCTTGCAGTAGTGAATTCAGTGTCTTCGATATCAGTATTTTGTTCGCGATCATAGCTATTATTATCAAAATCACTCGATTGGGGAGCATTTTGGTCAATTTCAGGTTGGTTCTCGGCGGCTAATTCATTATTCTGTTGGCCGTTGTCACAATTTTGGGCCGGACCATCTTGCTCATTTTCATTTTGATTTGAATCATCGTTTCGTTCACCATCGCTCTTGTCACCATCGGTTTGTTCACCATCGGTTTGTTCACCATCGCTTTGTTCACCATCACTTTGTTCATCATCGCTTTGTTCACTCTCACTTCTGGTGGCATTTTGATTTTGGCTGACTTTGGGAATGGGCCGTTCATTCAGTCGACGATCATTGTACAGTGCTGGTGCAATGCTAGGACGACGACGCTTAACTGCTTTAAGGGCATCGTCATAGGATTCTAAATAAAGATGATTTTTGAATAACATGATATTTTCGCATTTAACACTCAATAAACAGTTTTCTATTGAATAGAATCAACTGAAGAAAAACGAATTTCACTACTTTTATCAAAATAAAATGAACAAAACGAAAAAGTGTTGGCATACAATTTTATATTTCGAATTTGCTATAGGGTAAAATCAAACAATAAGATATTTACCGTTCAATCACTATAAATTACAGAATCTTGCTAACAGATTGTTTTCGAACTAAGATTTCCAACATTTTCCCGTTGCTTGTCATACTTTATGTCAATTATCATGAAAAATACAATACTGATTCTATTAATACCTTTGTAAATCACCAATTTGACAGTATAGCAGCCTTTACGTGGAAAATCTCGGTCAGCTGGAAGACTAAAATCTGGAACGTAGTCAATGTTTGGTCTTCCTTCACCGTCCTTTGTTTCTTGCGAATCACTGTAGAAACAAAGGAATCTTTGGTTTCGATTCAAACTGTTGTTCACGAACTTTTCCCAATGATCATCTATTGCCAAAATCCACGTTTTTGGAACAATAGCGTATACACCATGGTCCACAAAATGAGCAATAAAGTACATTTTTTTTTTTATGCTTATTGATGATGTTCAAATTTTAAATGATTAAATTAATTGGATTTAAAAATTATTAACTATCGCTTTTCAGAACTCCAATTTAACTATCGTTTTTGTTTTTTCTTAGCACGTTTTGAAAATCAATTTTTAGTTTGTCAATGCCGGTTGAAATGTGCCCATTAAATGTGTTGCTTGTACGTTGCTTGCACGTTGTGAAATGAAGCGTAATAAAAGAATTTGCTCGAACAAAAAAGGCGGCAAATGTTTACGAAATGTCAAACTGTACGAAACACAAACACACTGTCACAAATACACTAGATTAATCAACATTTAATGTTGCAGTTGGAAATCCCAACAAAGCGTTCAATTCATTTACGTTGTCAATTTGTTGAATTTCGGCGGAATTTTTTTCACTGACATTTTGGTTGTTGTTGATGTTTTCTGATTGTTGTTGCTGAGCCTGTTCGAAGTGTATTTTTAAATGTTTTTCTAGATTGCTTGTTTGCCAATACGAATTATGTGTACATGGAATGCACTTTTCACATAAAACACACTTTACCATGCATTTATATGATGGCTTTGTGACGTTTTTTCCGATTTTGATTGAATGACTGATGTATGGCTCAACGTCCATAAGTTCAGCCTCTGTAAAGGAAACTTTCAAATCGATAGAAACAACAGCACTTTTATTTAACTTTGATAACAGATTTTCCTTTAATTTTTCGATTTCACTTTCGGTAAGAAGTTCAATTGTTTCACTTGATGCTTGCACTTTTGGCACTTGGAACAAATTTTTTCTGCACCGTTTATTTTTAAAACCATGTATTTTACTCGGTAGTCCACAAATCAATTTTTTGTGGCCAGGTAAAAAGTGAAAAGGCTTAGTTTCTGAATAAATATCGGATTTTTCTAATAAGTCCGTCGAATTTTGCTCTGCATGCTCTTCTATCAACTTTATATCACTTTCGTCAATATCTAATATTGAAAGAGCATTATCAAAACCAGCTCGGATTAGTAATTGCACCACTAATTCAGGAATTGTGTTTCCTAAATATTCTTGAAATTTCACCCAAAAACTGTCTTGTTTTGGCTGAAATTAAGTATCAAATTGTTAGAAAAAAATTATTAAATCGAATACACTCTTTATAACTACGACTCTCACCTCTCTGCTTCTTTTGCTCATGTTGAATATTTGCTCTGAAGTTGCAGTGTATGCTGTCGATAAGTGAGATTTGAGAGTCAATCGACAAATACGAAAGAAATTTGTCATCACGCGTACGTATTTGGCTATTTGCGCCCATTTGCGCTATTCGTTCGGCTATGTGTTAAAATGTTTGAATTTAAGAGTGCGAATATTTGTCAAATAAAGGCGCTTTGTCACGAATAGGGAACATATTTACGAAATAGGTACTTTATTGAAAATACATCCAATGAGACTCAATAAATTACAAATACAAATAGCGATTTCCCCCTAGATTACCTCTGTCAAAAATTTCATTCTCTCTTTATTTCACTCTAATTTGCATTAAATTAAATGTTTCTGTCTTGCTTATACATTCTAAATTGAGAAAGCCGCGCGAAACACAGTTCAAAGAGTAAGAGAAATGTCTCATCAATACATTGAAATGAATATATCATTTGATTGTTTCGTGGTGTTTCGGTCACCACCCAAACGCATCTTGTCCAATGTCTCTCACTGCAAGCGAGCGTGCGTTTCAATGTATTGATGGAACATTTATATTACTCTTCGTAGTGTGTTTTGTGTTGTTTTCTTAATATTGAACGTATAAGCGAGACACAAACATTGAATTTAATGCAAAATAGAGTGAAATAAAGACGGAAAGTAATTATTGTCAACCGGACTTTACTAAATAAAAGTTTGTGCCGGAATCCATCAAGACCCAACAAGTTAACGTAAATCTTATGGTTCCGTTTCCAAAACATCAAACTGTGAAGTGCATCAACAACAAGCCATTGGTGTATGAAATGTCGTACAAAAACATGCTTGGAATGACATTTTCAAACTTTTGCAAATCATAGGCTCGATGTTTCAATGATTGCAGTGAAGATGAGGCATGGAACAATTTTTGGAATAGACGCCAAAGAAAGGGCAATACACATCCACCTTTGCGGAATTGATTCAGTTGAGAGTTTGTTCGAAAATGGTGAGAAATGAAATATAAGCGCGTTCGCGGTTCATCATTCAATCATCCATCAAGGTTTGAGATTCCGAAGTGTTATTTGGTAACCAATTGCCACTAAAAGTAATCATTTCACTTTAAATAGTGGTCAACAGGAGCAATTGGAAACCAAATAGGTATATTCGGAAGATCAAATCAAGAAATGGATTTGGAAAATGTTGTTAAGAACGATGATGATGGTGGTGTCGAATTGGATATTCGATATTTTTTTATGCATGACTAGGGTGAAATTTACTACATCAATCAGCTTGACTTGAACAACATGGATGAAGTCTCTTCAGATTTCGCGCCTGGTTATTTTGAAGAATCTGTCGATGAAATGATCGAAAACGATTTGAATGGAATAAACGGCGAACCAAATGTTAATGCTGAATTTGAAAAATTTCAACGATGATACCGAATCGATTGAACGGATACAGACGACGCTGCTCATTTCATTTGTTGAATTTAACTTCAGGCAAATTCGAGAGATCTCTTACTGAATCATCAAAAACCGTTCTCGTCAATGCTTTCAGTAAACTGCATTCTATGTGGGTATACCCAAAAGATTAAAACGAAATCCAATAGAGCTACGAATATGTATGGGTAATTTTTTTTCATTGGATTTAGTTTCAATCCTTTGGTACTATGCATACATAAAACTGTTGTATTTCGTAAACTCAAATACGAATAAAATGACAGTGGTATTGGTTGGTCGTAGCACAGAATCAAGACAAAAGGTGTTACTTGCAACTCCAGCGATTGGAATCGCTCGCGATTGTTCTATGGAAATTATATGGATGAGAAATCGTGACGCGATCGTATTAATATGTGAAATCGCAGCGCGATTGCAATCGCTGGAGTTGCAAGTAACGCCTAAATATGTCAAGACATAGCCGGATGTCTGCCGGAAATAACTCCGACGGTCATAACTTCGACGGAAAACGGTCATAACTTCGACATCGAAACGGTCATAACTTCGACAGAAAACAAAAATTTCTTGTCGAAGCTATGACCGTTTCAAAACAGTCATAACTTCGACGCCAAAACGGTCATAACTTCGACAGAAATTTGTATGGAAAAATCCTGTCAAAGTTATGACCGTCGGAGTTATGTCCGACCACCAGCCGGATGTATGTTAAAAACTCCGTGCGTAACGATCTCTTTGATTATATTGAAAAAAGTGAGAATGCACCAGTGCTTGGTGCTTGGCTAAAGTCAATTAAGAGTGACGTTGATATCACAGTGGCAGAGGAAGATGATGGTAATCGAGATAATTTAATGTACAATATCTAATTTGCCAAACATTTCTTACATGCTGCAAAATATTTGCCTCACCGACCGCATCAAGTTCTTTGGCTAACGTTGAAAGTTATTTCAAAGACGTGAAGCACACTTCAAAGCAAATAATCCCATGTTCGGTAGATGTTTTTACACAAAAGCATATCGATGGAATTGATGAACTAGTCACCACAGCCTCACAAAAGTATGCAGACACAATTGGATCAAATATTGATACTGGTTCAATTATGAATGACGATGCGACAGATATGATCGCTATGGACTACGATATAGACTTTGATGTACAGCAAATGCTCCGAGATAATTCACAGTATCGACCAGAATCAAATGATAGCCCCTCTCACAATATTAGTGAGCCAATGAACACTGCTAGTGAATCACAAGATTTGAGCGAAAAGGTGGGTGTAATAGTCGATTCACTCTCATGCGTCGCTTGTCGTGATGGAAACTTTCCATCTAGTGCACACTCTTGCATCGAATGTAAGAAAAGCTACACATTTTGCCTGGTTGTTCATTGTCAATTGGATCCGATGTGGATATGGCTCAAAAAGAATATGTGTTGCCTGCCACGAAAAAATAGGTAATCATCACAAGCACAGGATGCGGAAGAAATGCATTATGAAGACGTATGGTCGAGAAAAACAAGAACTAAACGTAGTACTTATATGAAACCAAATCCACGGTTTAATATAATGAATGAAAACAAGAAACAAACCATAGGCTTGCTCAAAAATGGCAATTTGGTAAATAAGCCAATAAAAATAAAAACAAATCTGTTCAATTTTTGAATACTTGTTCATTTGATGCGCTTGCGCAAGCAATAGCCGCTCTATACGCAATTATCCCGCCATACGAGAACATCAAAATGAATTGGATCCATTCACTCGAATAGCTATTGCATTGGCTAAAAAGTAAGTTCAACTTTCATAATTTTTTCAATAATGTAATTTTTAATTAATATTCGAAACATACTTCAAATTACAGTGAACACATGAGAATGATCAATTCGATGCGTGCCCAACTTTTATGCGAAAAATTTGACTTTACTGTGGCAACGACATTTAGTGCAATGGTTAAGGCGATCATGAAAGTTCCCAGCTACACTGAAGTAGAATGTTGCACAAATTCAATTGTAGTAGGAAGATTTATTGACTACTGCATATGAGTTGATACACATCCGAATATCGGATGACAATTGGATCATCGGACAATATGGCCATTGACGTTTGGCCCATCTACCAACATGGCGAGAGAATCTTCATGCGCATGCTGCGCATGCTACTCATGCTATTTATGGATCAACAACATGATATAAATTCCGATGTCGACCTATGTTAATCGCCTATTATTACTCCAAACCTTTGTGTGAACACGTTCTTTTACTAATAAATGAGTGAAGTTAAATAACCAAATACAAAGTCTTTTAATTCACTACACAATTAACAACTTTCCGATTGTTTACTTGAATAGTGAAACATTGGGAGAAAACTTCACTAATTTGGAGAGATCTATTCAAGATAACTTAACTATTCAACGATGCCCAGAATGTAAAAAGACTCCAAAAATCACACACTGCAAAAACTTGACGTTTCTTTTAATACACTGGTGCGTATTATCTAGAGGTTTACAACAAATTCGTATTAACTGTTGATTTTTATACGGCTGAGTATTGTTTTTCGAAAAAAATGTCACGTTTTGGTGGTGCGTTTACAAACTAACATTTGACATTTGGTCGAAAAACAATGCACAGCCGTATATAAAAATCAACAGTTAATACGAATTTGTTGTAAACCTCTAGATAATACGCACCAGTGTATTAAAAGAAACGTCAATTTTTTGCAGTGCACGCACATTTGGTCATCAATTATTTATTGAGGTAAAATGTTCATGCAAACTAGTTTCAATTTAAGAATGATTAAAAAATATCTTTATGGTTTTTTTTTATGAATCAAATGAGAGTTCGGATGAAGAAGAAAAACAGTACCAACTGAACCATATTCCAATTTCCATTCGACTTGGAGGAAACAAGTATGCGTTGGCATCTGCAATTCTTTTCAGTCCTTCAATAATAAGCCCAGAGGATGTTGGTCATTATGTGACGGCCGTTCGTTTTAATAATACTTATGAGATATTTGATGATTCATGAAACACTACATATTCAGTACAAGCATCAAGTACAGTGACAGGCAAACTCGATTACCTAATGTGAACCGGCCATAACTTTGACAGGTTTTGACATACCGCTCAAATGTTTGTCAATTTATTTACTACTCGTCAGTAGAATTTTTGCCATGTCGAAATACACACCAATCGAGCGTTCTGTACATTGAAAATCGTTGAGCTGTACATTGAAAATCGAAAGTCAATAATTTCGAAATTTCTGTTTTTCTTGACTTGTTATATTCTGAGGCCAACTCGAGAACTAATCATTATTTTTGAAAACTTTGTAGAGCAAATTTGTTTAGTTAGTTCCGAGCTACAATTTTGCTGAAAACACCAATAAAAGGTCATCTAGGCTGTCAAATTTCAGAAAATGTCGAAAAATGGCATTTTCATCTCTTCTTCCATGGTTTTTGGCCTATATCTGCCAAACAGTTGAGAATTTAGTCTAACCACCTTCGACAAAATTGTAGCCCATAACATACCGCACAACTCTCCTGAAGTCAGTGACGTGAAATTTAGGTCCAGCGATGATCAATTTGAGTGATTTTGAAAACCGGTGATTTTGACTACTGTCACCAAAGGATGGTAACAAAGGTGACGTAGAATTATGCGCCACCTATCGTTTCGTTTCACGAACCATTACGTCAAAGTGCGGCGAATTGCGTTGGCGCTTGTTTGAAACAAATGTCAAAAATATGTTGAATGAATGTCAATAAAATCGAATGAAACGACTCAACCTATTTACTCACATTTTTTGATTGCCCATATTTTTTGCATTTAATAATTCTAGGTCTGGGTTGGTAGATTGAAAGTGATTTTATGTTTATAATTTATAAACAATCGAATTAATATCAGTGTTTAAAAATGTGTGCAAGCGTTACTTTCGCAGTGGCATATACATTACACACAATTTCTGTGGCAGACTCTGTTTATACAGCATATCCAACGTGCACGCTCATTTACCAACGCCGATTAAAACATAATGTAAACAATTTATGATTCTTCGAATCCCATCGTCATTGATTTGGATATGACAGTTTTTGGCACGCAATAATAAAATGTTTTGTTTATTTTGTAGAGAGTATTGAGTGTTGTGTGAAATACATCGAATTATAAGATTTAGACCGAATTTATTAAGATTTCAAAGCAGTAGATCACAATAATTTTACAAAATAATGAAACAGCAAAATGGCACGGTGTATTATCTCACCAAAGAATTTTCTCATCCATGATAAAATAATGAATTACCTTTTGAGTTGATTTCATCCGAACACACAGACTGAAAAAATTAAAATCTTTAGATTTCAAGCATATGAAAGGCAAACATTATCATTCAAATCACATCAATTTATTTTTATATTGACATTTCGTAATCAGTGGGCCAACGATCGGTCTATTGAAAAGGTCGGTGTTAAATCAAATGAAAATCTTTGAAGCAGTTACGATCACCCACAAAACACAAATGAACATTGCATTTTTCGCAAATTGTAGTTCCTGATTCGCCACATCCCTCCTTTTTGCACCGATAACCTTTACGACCGTCTGCTTTGCTATCTTTAATTGGCCAATGATTGCATTCATCTAAGCGAAGCGAGAGTTCTGGCAATTTCTCTCGAGTTGATTTAGTTGCTGTGCTCTTAGTAGCTTGCTTATCGTCAATACAATGAAAATCTTTAAAACAATTTCGATCAACCGTGAAACATAGATGTACTTCGCACTTTTCACAGTACACACTCGCTGGCTTGCCACAATTCTCTTTCTTGCACCGAAACCCTTTTCTTCCTTTTGACTTATCGTCTCTAACTGGCCAATGTTGACGTCCATCTAATCGATGCGATAAACTCGGCATTTTCTCTTTACTTGATTTGGTTTTTGTTATAGTTTTTGCTATTGACATTTGTTCTTCTCTTTCTGTGAAATTATGGAGACCCGTTGCGGCAGCCTGGTCAACCATTCCATTGGACTCACTGAACTCTGCAGTGAGAACTGGCTCACACGTATCATTCTTTGATTTATTCTTCGCAATTATAACTGAAAATTATTTGATTATTTATTAAAATTAAACACAATTGAATTAGTCCAAATGAAAACTTGAAATCAAAAAGATAACACTCACGTGCACCAAAAAACGCGAAACGTAATAGAATCATACGCTTTTGAAATGTCACAAATCCCTTTTTAAATTTCATGGTTGATTGGTCAATCGATTTGTATATTTCATTCAATAAATGGGTTTTTCCTGGACGGATGAATATCTCTGTCTTGCCAAGCTTGAAGTCCTTCAGTTGGAATCCATTCGACGTTAAAAAAATTTGACAACGCATAGCTGCACCCATAGCTATATGACGTGGCTCCAAGAATGGTGCAATTGTTTCGAACAATTTATCCATTTGAATTTTTGTAGAATACCCAACTTGCATTAAATTATAATAAGCAATTGTTCCTGATGATTCAAGCTGATGTAGGATGAAACTTTCATCGAAAACGTTGGGCAACTGATCCGAATTTGATTTAATGCATCTTATGAAATGTGATTGCTGCAATAAAGTGAATTACGATCGATAATCTCTCCACTTTGATTTAAAATTTAACTTCGATCCCGAATAGTTAAACATTGACAAATCTGAAGAACAAGTGTTGGTTTTGCCAAGAAAAAACACATACAACGATGAGGAAAACGACAACGAAAATGACGACATTATAAAAAAGGCACATGGAAACAGAAATTAAACTCTGAATAAAAAAAAAGTGAGAAAAAATGTTTCCCATGCTCAACTGAGGCTGTCGCACATACATCGGCCCATCAGTAATGTTCATCGAGGCAAAACTAATACTTTTCTTGTGCACATAATATGTCCATCGGTCCATCGGCAACCCAATCAGAGATCATTTACTCGAACTATATGAAGTTGAGTTTTCGATGCAAAATGCCAATAATAACCTTTTCGAGAGAATATCATATGTGTTAACAATTTAAAGTTAATTAAACTCACTGCTTCTTTTAATCGAGTCAACAACAAATTAAGGTCCTTTCTGAATGTTAAACTGGTGGATCTTTTTGCTCGACTAGTATTTGAATTGTGAATAACGCCAGTTGTCTCAATTAAACCAAGTGAAATTGACACTTTTTCAATCAATTTAGATACGGACTTTGGAAGCATCTCTACATTATTTTCGATAAAGTTATCCTGAAGGAAAATTTTTGATTAATCGCCTTTAATCTCAAACTAGATGCTTTGGCTTAATTTTGAACAAATCCTCACCGTAGTGTAATTGACCTTAGATGCAAAATGTTGTATAATGAAACTATTCCGGCTATTTGATGTTCGGTTCAATGAAAATGATGAACATTTTGCATGTGCTGACATAACTTTTTCCATGAAATAATTTAGCTTTGGATGCGGCATCTTGCATTCATCATCAAGCAGTGCGAAAATACCTGACGATTTGTCCTCAAAAATATCTAATCAGAATGATATTAATATTAATTAAGAAGAAAAGTTGAAACATATAGAAATCCCTAGGAAAACTCACTTAAAATGATGTCGTTTCCTGGAAATGGTATTTTAGGTATTTCGATTCCTTCAATCTTGTACCATTCTAGTTCCTCACGAATAAGGCGATTTGTGCAGAATTGTTGCATCTTCTCGTTAGTGTAATTTATGCACAGTTGCTCGAATTCGTTCCTTACGAAGCATTCTATGAAAAATAAAATTAAATATATTAGTGATCAAATAATAAGCAACCTTTTGTGTTGATAGATTGGATGTGAACATTATCCCTACCGAATCCGGGAATATCCAGTATGGTAATTGTATGAAGCTCATTTTGATTGGAAGAATCAAATGCGAAAACACGATTTATAGTAGTGATGACTGATTTGAATAAGAGAACATACAAGGTTTTCATAATTGAGTCTCTAGTTTTACGTGCACCAAAATTACTTAGACGCAACCTGAAAATATATACATAGTCTACATTGTATATTTAGACATTTTAAAAAATATGTATCTCACGGTATTTCTGCATTTGACACATCAAATGGACGAAATAGCAAAGTATTTGTTAATTCATCTTGAGATACTCCCATTAGTTCCGAGGCATGCTTTATATGTTTTTTCGATGGATCACAAATGATTTCAGCTTCATTTTCAGGCTCGTTGTCCTTGAATGTAATATTACTTAAATGCATTATTATTGCAACCATTTCATATATAAGTTCCTTTTTCGTGAATCCCAACTCATCAAAAATCTTATCAATTTTCGTAAAATTCTTCTGTACATTCTGATATTCTGTTTGTTCACACGAATTCTGAAAATGCATAAAAATACAATGATAACGATGATGATAAACACGATTTAACATTTAGTTACCAAAAATGTATTGCTGACTAAACCCAATTTGTCTCTCAAGGTTTCTGGCGCACCAAACGCCAAATAATAAAATATGTGGAAGTTGGAAGCCCCGTTGCAAACACGATTAGTTTCAAGTAAATGTGTATCCAGCTTAATTCCGCTAAGTTTATTATTGAAATAGTCCACCTAAGTAATTTATAAATACAATTAAATTTCAATCACAATAATAAATTGGAACAAAATACACACCTCTGCCACTTTCATGAAACGTGAACTATTCGTGTTTCCAGCTGTTCTTGCATTACCGAACGCCTCTATTAAAATGTTGGAGTTAACAATATTATCGGCAAATGCTGGTGATACAGAGCCACACAAAGAATTTAGAATGTGTTTTGTTGTCTCAGTTTTTCCTGATCCTGTTATGCCAGTGATGATAATATTTTGTGGTATTTTCAAGACAAGTAGATTTTTCACGACTTTACTAGCTATAAAGATAAAGTTCCATTGAAATATTTTAACTAGTAACACAATTTAATTTGCTCACCAATGGCGTACACATGTGCTTGTAATATGCCCAACGACTCTTCTTTATACATTTGAATAATATTTGACGAGTAAAGTTTATCAATTGATTTATTCGGATTCACAGCAATGAGAACATCGGATACATAGATCTTTAAAAAAACATATTGAAAATAACGAAAATGGCTTTTCTATAAAACTATAAGAAAATTGCACTCACGTATATATTTTCTTTAAAAAACTCCTGTTTAATTTGTTTTAAGAGAGAATGCATTTTAAATGCGAAAAAATGGCCGCTATTCTGTTTTCGTTGGAAGTACGTTGGATGCTTATGAGTTGCTCACATTGAATGGGGAGCCGATCGACCGATGAATATTTGTGTCATTGTGTTGATGTGTATAGACATCAAACTTATACAATTACACATATTTGAAAGACGGCAATATGAAGTTGAACCAACACGAGCGCCATCATTTCAATAGGCAAACTCAATGCAATTCAATGCTTAATTTCGGAACTAACGTAATAAAGTTGATGATATTGTCGATTTTTAATGATTGAATGATTATATGTTTATAAACTGAAAAGGTCCGAAAAATGTAAATATAAATATTTATATAAAGCGCTCGATTATTTGCCTAATAAATGAAAATACAAATAAAACAAATTTATGCAATTTCTTTCTGCTATATTTGTGTGGAATTAAAAAGAGAGGCATGAGGCATTTGGCTACATAGATGAGTGCATTCAAAGTAAAATCATCATTCCATCGGCTCATCGGCTCAATCAGCTGAGAGAGTTATAATGGTGTGCTATATATTAGTTGACATTTCAAAACCATAAGGAAAGGACGATTCTTATTTCACTAAGAAAAATACGTGTTCCAATTGAAGTTCCATCGACAAAGGTAATTCGCACAAATTAAAGTCTAAATTGAAGCTGTTAGATGACAACAAATGTGATTTTTCCACTGTACATAGAATATGGGAACTGTACCTCCACCACCACCACCACCACTCCAGGTTCCGATTGATCAAAGGTTCCTATCAAATGAACTACCACAATATCTCAAGCCGAAAAAAGAATTCATTGCAAATCGACCAATGAAGAAGTTTTGTTGGGAGGCGATTAAACCACGCGATATTTCAGAAAAGTCTTTTTGGGTCAAGTGTCAAGAGTATAAACTGGGTTCTGATGACATATTTTCTGGGCTAGCTGCGAAATTTGCAATGAAATCAAATGAAAATGCAGTAAAAATTGCATCCAACAAACCACCATACGCAAAGGAATGCATCGAATTGCGAGTAATCGACAGAAAATGTGCACAGAATATCTTGATTTTGCTGGGTGCATTACTGAAAAATGCATCGTTTGAGCAAATCAAGCAATATATTTTATGTTGCGATACATCACACTTGAATTCTGATATAATTCAACAGCTCATTAAATGTTTGCCTCGTCAAGATCAATTGACACGACTCCAAGAACTTAAAAAGGCCGGTACATTACTGATGAAAGCGGAAGAATTCGCAGCAACGCTTGCTGAAATTGAGCGGCTTGTACCTCGCTTGCAGAGCATTAATTTCATGTTATGTGTCGATGATATGCTGAAGGATATTGAACCAAATATTCTTGATGGTATAGAAGCTTGTGGGGAAGTCCAAGCGAGTGAGAAGTTTTCTAAAATTCTGGAATTAATTCTCTTGTTTGGAAACTACTTGAATTCCGGATCTAAGACTGGTCAAACATATGGATTTAAGATGTCTTGTCTAACAAAATTAAAAGATACAAGAGATTTGGACAACAAGCAGACGCTACTTCATTATTTGGTAGAAACAATAGAAAAACAGTTCCACGATTTACTGAACTTTGGCGAAGAATTATCACATGTGGATAGAGCTGCACGCGTTAGTTTAGAAGAAATTGAACACACAACGCAAAAAATAACTGCCTCGTTCAAAACTCTAATGTCCGAATTGAAGAAGAGCAAAGTGCCACAGTCACAAAATGACAAATTTTCCGAAGTGATGAGTCATATCGTGATGAAATACAGCGATCAGATAGAACGGCTAGCTGAAATGAATAACAAGATGAAGGATTGCTACCGTGAAGTTGCTCAACACTTTGCATTCGACGCCAACAAACATTCAATGTCAGAATTCTTTTCCACCATTAAAACCTTTAAAGAGATGTTCAAGCAAGCATTCGATGAAAATGTGAAAATGCGCAGAAAAGAAGAAAATATACGTGGTGATATGAACGTAGCTCAATCTAGTTTACAACAACCAACAACAAGCAAAATCGAATTGTGCTACGCCGTCTCTGTCAAAATAAAAAGATTATCAAAATCAGGTTTGTGTGATGAATTTCAACTATCCATTTGAAGTGTTGAATTTTGCATCCTATTACATTTCATTTTTCTACATTTAGAAATAGCATCTGCATTGACTGGTCCTCCTGCCAAACGCTTCAAAACTTCAAATGATGTGATCTCGCTGGAGTCAAAAAAGAAACATTAATCATTTAGATGGCATTTTTGACGTTTTTTTAATACATTTTTATACGTAGTTTTATATTAAAAATACAGCTCGTAAAAATCTATATAATCTGTAAGAATCAACATTGTGAAATCAACTGCTTGAGGGCGTATTCAACGTCGAATTTCACAGTTAGTTACCATTTTAAAATAATAACACTTTGTGCTCCAAGCTCACAAGCTTATCGGTTCATCGGTCCATCGGCATTGAAAGAGTCAAGTGGTATTTTCATCGTAGTAGTTTGGTGTTATTTATAACACACAATTCAAATCACCCGTTGAGCCGATGACTTATGAATCTGTCATAATTCACAGATTTATTCAGTTCATTCTTTTAATTGACAGTTTCACACCATCAACAGTCGATTGAATCGGCTAACTTACATTTCTCCATTTTGTTTTTATCAATTTTTGACTTGAAATAAATATGAATCCAATTACTAATCCAATTATATTCCAAAAAAATATTTACAAATCTTTACGGACAGTATATTTTGAAACTTCAGATGTAAGATTTCAATTGAAAATTCTAAAATAAATATTTGAATAAGTTCACAAACATTGTTTTTTCAGCCATTCGATACATCCAAAGTAAATGCATTATTGAGCTGTGATATAGAGTCATATCAAAGCAAAGGAAAATTTGCTGGTTGGGCTCGGTTTGAAAATTTGATGACCACTTTTCGTATTCTTTCATCGAAACCAACAGGCGGTGTCACATTTAGCAACCCATTTTACACGCCTCAGACATGGACGAAAAGAATGGAGAAAAATGACATCTTTTGGACCGAAATGAACACATTGAATGATGACTGTATCCTAGAAATCATCGACCGACTTGATCTCTTGGATTTAATCTATTTGGCAGATATCAATGAACGCTTTGCAGCTCTTGTAGCTAAAAAAACATGGAAACTTCGTATTTGTCCATCTACAGTTGGTCGAAACTTGTCCATGTTGCATTTTGGCTACATAATCTCAAAATTTCATGATTCGATAACTGAATTGCATGTTTCAATGTATGCGTTTCCTTCCATTTTTGGTTTTTATGATGACCGTAGAAAGTCTATCGTATTACTAATAATATGTAATTGTGCAGGACCTCAGCTGAAAAAAGTGAAATTACACGGTTTTGATGTGGGAAAAAGTGGGAACGAATTTGATTTGAAGTTTTTTCTTAATCAACTAGCAGATAGAAATATTGAAGTTAATGAGGTTTTGAATGAAAGTGAATAAAATAAAAAAAAATGTCGTTTAAGAAGTTTGAGTTTATTTATTTCTTTTTATTCATTTTATAAAATTAAATGATAGCAAGCACATTACACATCCAAATCGTATGTTCCTTCACTTGAAGCAATCGTGTTTAGACAACTATGGAATACAAATGTATTTTCAGTCGTTCATTTGATGTGATGAATTCGAAAAGAAATGACACAAAAGATAAACACACACAAACTTCGGCTGATACCTCTTGACAGTCATTTACTCAAAATCAAATGATTTATGTTTATAAGTGTATATGTTACCAACACAGAGAAAACAATTTATTGACGGGCGCCAAAATTTAGTGTGATGTTTAGTTTTAAAACACTTATTCATGCAACGGAATTTAAAACGTGTCACACAAAAAAAATTTAAGATTTGAAAAACTTTTCCGAAATAATATCGTTTTTTTCTCATTTTTAAATCAATTTTTTTGAAATATAATACAGTTTAAATGAAGTGCCATATTCTTGGTTGTTCATCGGTTTGGTCACAGAGAAATGATTCAAACATTACACTCTTCACGTAATATTGTAAATACTTACACTGCATTTCATTTGTTCATTTATTCACTTCACATTTTAGTCTTCCAATGCGTCAACCAGAGAGGGATAATTGGATTCAAGCTATTAAAGATCACCAAGAATTTGATGATACTATACCCAGATTTATTGTGTGTTCATTACATTTTAATCCAAACGACATTGCAATAAGTGGTAAAAGGAAAAAAGTGATTCCAGGGAAAATTCCATCAATTTTTCCAAATCGTAATCCTCACACGGTTGATAGAAATGCTGAAGGATTTTGCACAGAGCTCGAAAATGCAATTTCTTTGGACACAGAAAAAGCTATTGCAAATTATGAACTCGATGAAAACGACTCAGTTGATTGTTGTTTTTCAAATTTCATTGAATATGACATTGAATATGACATTGAAAATGAAAACAGCCCGAGTTCAATCCTAACAGGTTTTGAATCAGCACAACCTTTGACTTCAGAGTAAGTGAAATTAATCAACTTTGCACGATTAAATAGTGTGAACTCATAACTATTCTTTTTTACTGGATAATAACAGAGAAACCATAAATATTCCAAAGCGACAATACACACTATTATTAGATATGTCTGTGGATCTACAACGTTCCGAAAACCTCGTCATCAAACTCCAGAATGAAATAAAAACACTTAAGGCACTCGTCAAAAGTCATGAAGGAAAACTTAAGGAAAACGAGCAACATAATCTGGTAGGTTTCGGCTTATGGACAGATATACATTGAAAGCAATTAAAAAATTCAACGTGTGTTCATTCAAAAATCCATTAAATAATTGCACCTCTCTATTTCCTCAAATTCACTTCGGATGGTCTGAGTGGAGTAATATACTGGATTTCTATCTTTCATGTTGTTGGATTATTCCGATATATATTTCGATACAGCTTTTAGAATGAACACGATTTGACTCTTTCATTGCCGATGGGCCGATGGACAAGAATTATATCAATTTTATATTTCAGAATGCGAAACAGCTGGAAATAGTGCGATGTTTGCAATTTGGAAAAACTACTAAGAAATATCCTCCAATGATGCGACTATTTTGTCTTACATTGCATTTTTATTCGCCAAAGGCGTATGAATATTTACGTACTACATTCGACAATCATTTGCCTGCTGCAAGAACTATTCGCGCATGGTACAATTCAGTTGATGGCTCCCCTGGACTTACTGAAGAATCATTTGACACATTGCAAAAATTAGCGGAAAAACGAAAAAGTGAAAAAGGAGAAGACTTGCTCGTATCATTGATTTTTGATGAAATGTCTATTCGACAACAGTCTGTGTGGGATCCAGTGAGCAAACAATATGTGGGGCATGCTATTGACAAAGCTCCTAAGCCTGGCTTCAGCTTCTGCCCATTATCGAAAGAAGTTTTATTGTTCATGATCTCGGGCATAAATTCTGAATTTCGAATCCCCATAGGATATTTCTTGACTACGGGCATGACTGGCCATGAGAAAGCAGCACTTTTAAATGAAATCATGAAAAGGCTTAAAGAACGCGGTATTAGACTATGCTCCATTACTTTTGATGGTGCGGCTGAAAATATCTCTGCAATGAAGGTTCTAGGAGCTGATTACGAGAACGATAGGCCATACTTTCAGAACCCGTATGACAACAACAGCAACGTGTTCGCAGTGCTTGATCCGCCACACATGCTGAAGCTGATTCGAAACTGTTTACATCGAAAGCAAATTATCTATGATCCCAACAACGATAAAATTATGTGGAAGTACATCGAGAATCTTGTGTGGCTTCAAATTTCAAATAATATCAACCTTGGAAATAAATTGAATAAGACACATGTTGATTTCAAAGGCAGAAAAATGAACGTAAGAGTTGCAGCAGAAACAATCAGCTACAGTACCTCTTTGGGAATTGAGTTCCTAAATAAAATTAAGAAACATCCAGGTTTTGAAGGAAGTGAGCCAACTGTAGAAGGCATTCGAATTTTCAACAATTCATTTGATGTGATGAATTCGAAAAGAAATCACACGAAAGATGGATACAAACGTCCGATTTCGGAGGAAAATATTGGTGAATTAACTCAATTTTTCAACTTTTTCCGCAAATACATAAAAGGATTGAAAGTAATGGAAGGTGGGAGGATGAAAGTTTTACTTCATACGAAATCAAAAACTCCATTTTTCGGTTTTTATCAAAATACGATAAGTTTTTTGGGAATTTATAACCAGCATTTGAAGCCAAGAAATATAGATGAATTTTACACATTTAACGTAAGCCAGGATCACGTTGAATCTTTTTTTGGGTGTATACGCCGTATGAATGGCAATAATGACAATCCAAATGCAGTGCAATTTGCCGCAGCATACCGAAAACTGCTTGTTCAGAATGAGGTTCAATGTTCCATGACTTCAAACTGTGCGAACGACTTAACGCCAATATTGGAAGTGTCTTCACGGGTTCTCAAACATCCACCTCATTCAATCTCAAATTCAACTTTAAGTGATGATTTGGATTTAAATGTGGAAAGCGAAGACGATGGTGAAGCTTGGGCAGCAACCAGAGCACCAATCGATACAGCTGAAGAATTAGAGAAGGATTTGAACGATAATTCAAATGCATATTTAGCTTCTTTGGTGGAAAAAAAAATCCTCAACAAATATAACCAAAAAAAAAATCAAACTTGCCTACAATGTATGATAGTTTTTGCAGAAAATGAATCCATGAATGATGATTTGATCGAATTTTTATCAGTAGATAAGGTGGTATCGAAACCATGCATAAGTACACTACAAATTATGCGTGTAGTAAATAACTTTTTACAAAAACATGGATCTAACGAAACATCAATCACGGAATCAATTGCATACTTGATGAATGAAATAGATTTGAATTTGCTGTTTCCTGCATCTGATTTTGGGGAACACCATAATCACAAATCAGAATTTGTCAAAGATATAATCAATGAATATCTAAACATCAAATCGACCAATGCAGCAAAACTTATGACACGTATGTCCCAAAAGAAACTTCTGAGACATAAGAATTTGAAAATGGTCCATAGAATGGGACAATAAAATAATCAACAATTATTTATGAAATATTTATTTCGAAATCGTAAACTCATATAAGTAAAGATGAGTAAAGGATAGGGCAAAATTATAAATGAGTTTTTTTTTCAAATCAGAAAATACAATTTTTTTTAATAGTTCATATAAAATAAAGTATTCATACAGCACTTTCACTAAATATTTATTTGTTCAAAAAAATGTCTATCCTTTTCAACTGTTTCAATACGGATTAGATAAAAGTCGATGGACCGATGAATATTATATATGTGTGTATGTTGTGTATTTCTATACACAAATATTATTGATGTGTATAGACATCAGAATTACATCATTATACATATTTGCTATGATGAGTGCATTCAATGTAAAATTTCACAGCTGGCGTGAATTCAAATGTCCATTCATCGCCGATTGAAAAAGACGCATTTAATATTGTATAAGTGATATTGTTATAATTGAATTGACAGTTCGAAGCCAAAACCTTGTTTCTTTTTGTCGTGCATCGGCCCATCGGCACATCTAGAGATTCACATTCTATTAGTGATGGTGTTATATTTTAATTGACAGTTCGACACCAAAAACGTGGTTCTTTTTGTCGTTCATTTGCAAATCATTAAAAATAAGTTTAAAAAAAAATCCAAAAAATGAAATCGGAAGGATACTTGATAAAGAAATATAATTTGAAGCCATGCAAAGTCATCCTGGAACCAGGTAAAAAACGTGAACATTGAACAAACAGTTTATTAGTGGTTGATAATTATGTTTAAATATTCGGAATATTTTTTGCCTCTTTTTTGCTTTTTGTCAATCTGACACAAAAATGCACAATTGTTTGTAGTTTTAAAATCTAATGAAAATATTATTTTCCATTTTGTAGTGAAAATAAACATACCGAAAAGCGACACTTATTGGTTAAAAAAATTCAGAATTAAGAGCTGTAGTGTGATTTTGAATCCAATTTTACCAGCATCACACTCTGCTGGTCGCAAAGTTCGTGTTCCGATTCGACGAATTGAACCAACTTTCAACCAGCTGGCATCCCTTCCATTGCTTCCTTGGATCCCAAAGACAAAGAAGCAAATGAATCTGGTTTCAAACACCAGTGTACAAGATATTGCTGTTCAAAGGGTGCAAAATGTTGCTGCTGTTGCCGATGTGTTGGTCGCCGCCAATGGTCCCGATGATTTAGCTGTTAATACTGGTGCTGTTGACAATAGTCAAGCGGAATCAATGTGTTTTAATGCCACCAACAAGACACCATTTCAAGTTTTCTTGGATGAAATTGTCGAGAAATCTAAGTTAGTCTAATAATTTTTCTCCTTTATAATTTTGAATTTAACAACTCAATAATGATTTTCTAATGTATTGATATGCAGGCATCTGAAACATGTGAATGAAAATAAAAATCCAGCAAACTACTCTTTCACCTTTCCTGCAGTGAATTTGACTAAACGCCGAACACAGCCTTAGACCATAATCATAACATCGAAGGAATTGAAAGTCGAAGATTCAATTGATGACTGAACTCAAACCTGATCACTGAACAAATTATAACAATGACATTTGAACAAATAAATGTTTCAATAAATTTGATAATAAAGCATACGCCTTGATTCTTTCAAAGAAAAAATAATACGATTTCAGACACATATTTTATGACCCAAATTGATTGAGATTTCTGAGCGTTTACTTTTAAACCATCGGTCCATCGGCTAGAACTTAAAAAGTTGCTGAGAGTTCGAGGCACAATTTTCACAATATATTGTTTGACTGTTTTAATTGGAAGTAAATCGCTGATGAGTCGATGGGTTAGCTCAATTGTTTTTTATATGAAATTTAGTCATTCGTCACATGAAACTAATAAATAATATGGTTTTGGGCCATCAAATGAACGGTAGTAAATGAAGTTTACTGGGTGCCATTAAATTTATCTAATTTATTTGAGACATTAAAATAGTAAAACTGTTTTTGGAAAATGAAAAAGAAATATTTTTCTTCGGTTTCAATGTCGATTTATATTTGCTTTTCAGATTCTTTTGAACATTATTTATGATACACAAAAATACAAACATGTTCTTCTTCAGCTTTATCACTGTATAAAAAATTTACAATTAAGCGTGTGTATACGTGTGTATATGTTCCTTCATGATACAATTCATTAATGTATATTGACATATATTTACAATTTGTACTGTTGTTCTATTTTGTCAAAGATTTTATTCCTTTTTCTTCTGTTTTTTTATTTTCTCGAGCAGCTGAGAATGTTTTTTGACCGAAAGTTTTTGGTGTCCATTGGAAGCATTTTTTGAACCTCTTTTGATGTATTGGTTCAAATGGAACCGTAGACCATTGTATGTGAACATTTGTTCACAAATATTGCAACGCATGTCCTTTATTGGTTTGGCTGATTTGCACCTTTCCCGGATATGCGTTTGCATGCGATTGGCTTTTTCGGTAGTGTAGCTGCAATGGCTACATTTGTGTGTCTGCTTCTGTGCTTTCTTGCTCGTTGACGGTTGTTCTGAAAGAACTTCTGGGCGTTTCTCTAGCTCCTTTTTCACTATAGCTAGTTGACTTGCAAGATCATCATTTAATTTTTGCATTTTTTTAACCTCTTCCTTACGCTTCAGTCGAAGTCTTTCAGCTTCTTTTATCAGCTCTTTCTGAGCGACCTTCAAATTTTTTATGTCCACTTTTTGGTCATTATACTTCTTCCAAAGGATGTCTAATTCATATTTGGATTTTTGTTCGGCAATCATTTTTTTGAGATCATCAATTTCCTTTTGATGATTCGCTCGGGCATTCGCGAGAGAAACACGTAACCCTTCAATATCTCGCCGTAGCGAATAATTTTCAGCCTTTGCAGTGCTGTAGAGACTGCCCCATTCCACCGCGTTTTCTTCGCTTGGGACCTCAACTGGTATGCTGCACGGTTCCAATGACAACAAGTTTGAATGTGAATTGGAATGAGTATAAGGTGCAACTGTTTCCCTTTTTTTTCCCAACTCGTACAATTGACCGATATTTAAGTGGTAGGTTTGCAATAATGTATCGCGTCTACGTAAGAACGAACCCTGTGACAAAATAAAAAAGAAACATCAAGGTGGAGTGTATGCATAACAAATATCCAACATTCGAAAAAAAAATTAAGATGGAACTGAAATGAATTCAAATGACTACAATAGAATCGATTGTGACTTACTAGTTTTTTTGGCTGCGATGCCATTGCCCGTCGATCGATTTTATCTATATTTTCTATTAGGTCGAAGAATCACTGTTATTGAAATAATAAAAAATTAATAAAAAAATAACATAAATCAAAAACTGTAACCTAAATAAAACATCAAAAATCAACAATATTGAAACCAAAATTCAATTACCAGCTGTCGTGTGCCGATGAATACCGATGCGTAAACAGTTTATAAACAAAACAATGATCTGTTGTTTGCCGGCAGTGACATACATGTCAGTTGTCAAGTCAGTTGTGATTTCGAAACGATAGACGGCGTTTCTCAATTCGCCGCAATATCAAATAACATTGTTTCTTATGAAAACGTCAAAAATGTTGCCAGCCTATG